>JAGDQP010004868.1:18064-32831 GCA_022664845.1 Lepisma saccharinum
TGTATCATCACAAGTAGGTTACAATAAATATGGCAAAGCTTCCCTATGTTTCAATAAATATCTCATTCCCACGGGTGGTGGGTATGGGAAAAAATCTGCAACATGGAAGCACAGTGTCCTGGAGAGTGGTACCCAAAAGGGGAGTAAGTACCCAAAAACTCGAAGTTGAGGGCGCAGCCAGCTACGGGGGGCGAGGACCTAAAACGAGGCCGAGCGAGCGAGTATATATATTATACACGTACAAAGAGCTGTGAAATCCGAACAAAAACACCAGAGTTGCAAAAAGTGGAGCCAAGTTCTTTAGCCCTAAAAAGGTGTGAAATGGGAGACGGATGAGCCAAGTTCCTTGGTGACAGCATGTAACAGGAACAAAGGAACTTGGCGCGAGGTGGCAAGGTTCATGATCCTCAAGCTATAAGGGTGGTGGGGATCCTAAAACCCACTACGTCCACCGCCACCAACCCTAAGGCTGTTGCCAGCTCGCGCCAAGTTCCTTTGTTCCTGTTACATGCTGTCACCAAGGAACTTGGCTCATCCGTCTCCCATTTCACACCTTTTTAGGGCTAAAGAACTTGACTCCACTTTTTGCACCTCTGGTGTTTTTGTTCGGATAATATTTACTTCGACAGTTCTTCTTAAAGGTCTCATACATTTAAATTGCATCAAAAATCACTGGTCAATGTAATCTGTCCCGCTGTGTTCTTCGCGTGTGGGTGAGCGTAAAAGAATAACAGGAACCGAATAGGTAATTATTATTCATGTATTTTCATACCTACACTCTCACCTAGTTAATACTACACTTGGCTATTTATACTGGATAGCTGTTTGTACCTTTTTCCTGATATTATACATGTATATGCTCTCATTTCACTGATCGCTTCCCAAGAACTTCACTTGAACCCAGTGTGTCCAAGCAATAAAAAGCACAGAACCAAATCTCTCGTTACTGACTGAGCGCATGCAGTAGACTAATGCAAGGTCGGCGGAAGTCCACTCAGACGTTGCGAGTTTACGGTACTGGTCGTGGGTCTTTATAACGGAAACGAGTTGATCGTATTTTTTTAAGTATATATATTTTTTTTTCTGGTGCACTTTTGTCGCTTCCTATGGTCACCTTTGTTCTATTGAAACTTGGCAAACAAGAAGGATAAAAAAAAGTGTCTTCCTCAATTTGAATTGATAAATACGAGTTTCTGAATCAAGACGCGCAGCAACGATGACTCTATTCCGCTCTGTACATGTTCGTACTTTAACGTTTCCGTACCCCGTTACGTACACATAGACATGCGCGTATATCGTTTACTTAATTTTAAAAATCAAGAAAGAAGGTGAAAGCAATATCAGAAAAATAAATAAACAAAAGAAATATGCAGTAGTTTAAGACGCTAACTTTATTAGGTTAGGTTTAGACGTGTGAAGATTTATTTAAATGACATCCCACCAGAACTTTTGCAGTCGTCATAAGTAACTGATGCGTTGGGAAAACCTTGCTCATTGGAAGGTTATTATTATTTATTTAAGAAATTTTATTTAAAGCTGTTAGGCAACTTTGGCTCAGTCCGGGTTGATGATAATGGGAGGATTGGTGGAATGAACAAAGTGGGAGGATTGGGGAATGAACAAAGTGGAAGGAACTGGAGGACCCCGAGAAAATCCACGCATACGATGTTTATTCACCAGAAAGCTCACATGGCATGAGCTGGGATCGAACCCATGACCCCATGTACCAGAGGTAAGCGATCTACCACTGAGCCACCACTTGCTCGTTGGAATTACAATTTGCTGACTAAAACTATCCTAAGATATTAAGAATAAACAACGCTTCCAAAGACTTCGTTTTTTTTTGTTTGTTTTTTTTGTTTGTTTGTTTTTTCATAAGCCAAAAGATTTATAACTTTCTTGCTCTTATTCCTGAATATGCTTGACTCCAGATTGCGGACCAAGCGGTAATGGGTCAGTGGTAGAGCGATGGCTTAGCACTCGGGAGGTCTTGGATTTAATCCCAAGCGCCAACCATCCTGACTGAATTTTTCCCAGGATTTTCCCACAGTTCAACGCTCTGTCCGACGCCTTTCCACATCTTTCCCCCTTCCCCATCCAGGTCTAAGCCTTAGATGCCTAAAGGCTATAAATAAAAAAAAATCAATCCCACAATTCTGATTTCTGAATCATTGTATGAGCGTGACTAGATCGATACGCGAAATCATCCTTTGGTTAATTTCTGATTTCGCTCAGTCTGACTGGATCTTACCCTAGAGCGAGCTTAGGTATGAGTACGAATCCATTCTCACCCTTTAGCTAATTCCTTATTATAGTTGTACCACACTCCAAAACCGTCCGTGTAACTCTCTTTGTTCATACCACAATCATGATAAATATAAATACACTTCTTTAATCCTCAAAGTATTCCTTTGAGTATCCTAAGATCTTACCATCCATAAAACGTCTGGAAACCTGGCTTATTTGCTTTTATTATTATTATTATTATTATTATTATTATTATTGAAGACGCCCAAAACACTTCTTGACAAAGACCTACGTAACAAGATAGAATCAGCACAAGAAGAGACAGACAATTTACACCTTTTACCTATGTTATTCCTCTTTCCATCCTCCAGCAAAATATTAATACCACGTTTCAACGATTTGCTTATAAGGATAATGTAAAGCAACGATCTCCAACAAAAGATGGCACCACCATCTCCGTATATGTCTAATGTATTCTTATCGTTGCACGAAATTTCTTTACTGCTCCTATAAATTCAAGCCTAGAAAGTTCAAACTTTCAGGGAAGAAAGTTCATAACCAATTCAGGTGCATGATCAATGCCGATTTTTTATTTTCGTTTTCCTTCATTGTTGAAATCACTTCATTGTTGTAAATATCAAAACCTATAACAATGAAGCACTTTCAAACTTAAAACTTAAACTTGGTTTTTATATGGGCCAGTCTAGTAACTGTGGACAACGGCTCGCCGCGGAAGCTCTTTCAACAATGAACAAAAAGTAAAATAAAAAATGAGCATCGATCATGCTCTTGATTTGGTTATGAACTTTCTTCCCTGGAAGTTTGAACTCTCTAGGCTTGAATTTGTAGGAAGCAATAAAATTTCCTGTAACAATGAAAATACATTAGACATATACGGAGGTAGACCCTGGTGCTGCCATCTTTTGTTGGAGATCGTTGCCTTACATTAACCTTAATCGAAACATTCTGCAGTTTACAGTATATTTCTCAGCTGTAGAAAAAAAGTATTTAAATGAAGATGACTAATTGTTTTCCAGTTGATTTACTTTTTGCCCTATTTTAATTTAATTTTGGGTGTTCTGTAACGCAGGTTAGTGCCTCAACCAAAGCCTATAGGGAGGCTTATAGGTTCATCTTAATTTACTTTTTGGCTTTCAACCTGCTCCGCATTGCGATTTTTTCATGCAATATATGCATTCAACCTGTAACGCACGCGAATATGCTTAAATAAAAACATGTGGAGAGAAACTAACTTCAGATTGAGACAGTGACCTCCATTTGCATGAGTCCCTTTCAATCTGGTGACGTAATAGTCTTTTCGTGTGGTATTTGTATAGTATATGCACTTATGGGATTGATCAGAGGTCCTGGGATTGATCCAGCTGGTGTTGCCCACGAGACAACATTGAGGCTGTCTCGTCCCGTTTACCATATACATTTCTCTGTCTCGTCTCGTGGGCAACACTAATTCCAACGGCTGACCATCCTAACTGAAGTTTCTCCAGGATTTTCCCTCAGTCATACTAGGCAAATGCTGGAATGGTACCTACAAACTAGGTCCTTGCCGTCTACCTTGCAACATCCTCTCCCTCATCCTATCCTGGCCTGGGCCTGAGATGCCGAAAGACCTTAAAATAAATTTAAAACATTATGTTTTTATTTAGTTTTATTTATGGCTAAGCCTGTCATATCCCAGAAGGATGATCCCGAGGCGAGCACTTTTGGGATATGTATATATATATATATATATATATATATATATATATATAGATATATATAGATATTGTTAAAATACTGGCATTCGCGTGGATGAAATTGAGGAAACACCTTAGTTAACAGCAGAGATCGAACAGCGTTTCGCAACTTTACCGAAACAGACAGGATGCATAGTATTCCGAGACATGAGCCATAGTTGCTTAAAGGCCATAAATAAAATTCAAAATTTGAAATGTTCCGTAACAGAATCTCAGCAGAATAAGGAAATACTGAAAGAAGGGCTACACCATAAATTTGGATTCAGTGTAAAGTTTTACGCCTCGTTCTAAACGTATTGAAAGTTTGGAGCTCAACGTTGCTCGAAAGTTCCTCCGAGTGTAATCAGCGCTTTTAATTGTAAAAGGATTAATGCTAAATTTATCATTGGATGACGCTGTAATCTCAAATTCCACTACTTTCACTACTTGTTTGTGTCTCTGGAAGTTTGTGAGAAGAAGAAAAAAAAGGATTTATCATTTTAATTCTCAACTTCGGGTCACTAAAGTGAAGGAGATTTTTAGTACGCGGAGTTGAGAATTAGTTCTTTCGGATTGCTTGAGTTAGTTAACTAAGATACCACACACACACACACAGATTGTAAGTGACCAGTACACGTCATGAAGATGAATCACTAGGGACGTTGTAGACGCTGTTAGTTGCACTAGAAACTACTTCGAAGTTTTGAAAACGTCTGGACATCCTCCATCTTCCACCACAGTTGTTGTTATTAATCTCAACGTTGGAACAACACAGAGAAGTTCCCGTTTAAGGAGATTAGGAGTAGATTAATGAGAGGTTGGTCATTTTGCTTGCATAACTTCGAAACATATGTCTTGTTGACAGCCTCTCTATATCCATCCATTTGTGACTTTCCCTAGTTTTAGCATCTCTCTCTCTCTCGCTTGGTCTCTCTTGTCTTTTCTCTTAACTGGAACATAATAACTCTCTTGCCTTTCCCTTCCCATGATGCATTGCTCTGCAGTCACATATATAAGAACCAAGAGTTTAGCTGAATCTGAAGTGAAGAGGTTAAATTACGTTAAATATTATTAAGAATATGTGCCTCTCTTAAAGAGGCTCTGATACCTACTCCATGTGTCTCTAAAATTTTAAAAGTACTGGACAAAACGATAAGCAACAGTGAAATTTTGGAAAGCGGCTTGTCCAGTATTTTTAAAAGAACATGATAAAATGCAAGGAGTACTGAAATCTTGTAAGATAAACAAGGACCCGAGCAGCCGTAGCTCAGTGGTAGATCATTGGATTAGCATTCGGGAGGCCCTGGGATCGATCCTAGCGACCGACTGAGATTTTTCTATGGTTTCCCCTCAGTGTGCCAGACAAATACTGGAATAGTTCCTGCAAGAATAGACCCTGGGCGTCTACCTTCCAACAGCCTCTCCCCCAATCTATCCCAGTCTGAGCCTAAGACGCCTAAAAGTTTTAAAATACATTCAATTAAACTCACAAGGGAAGTAGCCGAATTGAGGAATCCAGTCGCCAGAGAGATTGGAAAGAGCATCTGATTTTATGTTTATATACAAACGTTAAGCTGATAAAGTAGTAATATATTAAAATCCATTTCAGCAATAAAAGTAGAACTTTGTCAAACATATCCAGCACAACATACAATAAGTAATGCAGTGTTTCCAAATAACTTTTTTTTACAATCTGTACCTTGTCAGGTAATTACACATTTAGAATCAGTGCATAGACCCAAACATAAGTTACCGCTTACGCTAAGGAGTAATTAACTCTTATAAGTAGATATATTATTGATTTTGATGCACTTTTCCCCCCTTTAATAACATATTACATTTAAACAAAAAATATTATTGAAGTATATAATTATAAACTACGTGTTTGTAGTATCAGAATTATTAATCTCTTTCTAATATCTGTGAAAAATAAATTACTAGAATCTACAAATATGCTATCAATAAAACATAATTATGTTTTTAAACATGCTTATACCAACCATCATTTGTACAACACTTGTTATCGACAGGAGCATAGGGCTAACTAGAAAATCCCAAGAGAATATATAAAAAAAAAGTTAATATGTCTTACATCGCTTGACTTTTTGAAGTCAAACGACTGACTCTTCATTTTTTGAATCCCTCATGCAGCTTGGAAATGTTCATTAAGCTCCTCCCTCTGTCTGCTTTGGCGTTCTTGAAACATATTAATGATTTCGTAGCCCATTAATAAATACGCGGCTATTCTAAGTATAATTACTTCAGGTAGTTCCATTTAATGATTTTTTTTTTCATATGGTTGGGGGAATAATTCATTACTTATGCCATCACAGTAGCACGTTGTGGATATTATCTGAATCATCTCCCAAAAGTTTCACTTTTATTTCATCAGCCATTTTCAATTCACTGCTGAATGAAGGCCTCCCCCGTTTTTGCCAACAGATATCCATCAATACTGTCCTCATCTATGTCGCTTCTGAAAAACGCTTGATTCCATCTCTCCGTCTTGTAGGTCGTTTCTTTTCTCAGGGAATCCATTTGTCATCCATCTTCCCTCCAGCAGTTTGTCTGGCTACGTGACCGGCCTATCTCCACTTATTCTTCTTTCCAGTCTTCATTACATCTTCTACCTTTGTTTGCGGGAGAATTAATTAGTTTTCCTACCTTCCTAGTTATTGCTAACATGCATCTTTTCCTTCCTCTTTCTGTCAAAATGCTCAGTCGTTTGTACATTGAATGTTCGCGATATCATAATCTATTGTATACTTTACGCTTGATAGTGGGGCCGATTAGCGCCAACATTTCAAAGAATTGTGCTTTTTTTTTATAAAAGCATGAAATTTGGCAAAATGAGTGGGCACACCCAGAATGTCATTTTAAGATATTGAGGCACTTTGAAATTGATGTAGGAGTTCCAGAAATCCAAAATGGCACCCAAGATTTAAAAATAAGTATTGATCATAGTATTTGAGTGATTTTCAGATTATCTGTGTATTTTATGGTACTGAACGGAAATTCTTCTATCATTAACTACTTTTAACAACGGGAAAATGTTAACGGTTGAGCTACTACGAAAAATCCTTTTAAATCCAAGATGGCTGCCATTTATTGAAATGTCTTTATTAATTACAAGACTTGATTAACTTTCTTGTTTACATACTTTCAGGTTGTAACTTTTTGAATCTCAATTTCAGATAAAGAATATTTACGAATTCTAATTTAACTAACATTTTGGTAAACTTTATTTTATATGGGCCAGTCTAGTAACTTTTTGACTTCGGCCCGTCGCGATTCGGCAATATACACCCAGTTAAAATTCACAAACATCCATACCGCTGCCGGGATTCGAACTCAGGACCTTCGAGTCGTTGGTCTAACGCCTTAGACTGCACGGCTACCCGATCGGCTCTAATTTAACTCAAAGACTCTTCAAATCCAAAATGGTGTCCAGTAATTCAAATATCTTTATTTATGGTTAGATTTATCGTCTTCAGATGCTGACCTTCTCAACATGAATTTCAGGCTATTGCACCAGCTTTAATTTACCCAAGCATCCTTGAAATCGTAAATGGCAGCCATTAATTAAAGTATCTTTATTAATGACCACACTTGATTAAAGTGTGATGAGTTAATGACACTAAAACGAATTTGGTTATTGGGGTATCTAATATTCGTACCACGGACCCCATGCGTTAACCCTACAGCAGAAGCAGCAGCGAGTTGACATCTGCAGTTCCCTGCTCACCCGTCAGAGACTTGATCCATTTCTGGACAGAATTGTTACATAGGATGAAAAGTGGGCCCTCTACCATAACGTTATACGCAAACGGCAGTGGGTACCTAAAGGGGGGAGGCGCAGGAATTGTGCCAAAACAGGAACTCCACTCCTGCAAGGTGATGTTGAGTGTTTGGTGGGATAATCCATTTTGAACTCTTGCCATGTAACCAGACCATCAATGCAGATACCTACTGTCAGTTGATTGAACGCCTACGGACTGCATTGTTGGAGAAACGTCCTGCTTTTTTTGTTAATCTCAAGGGTGTGTTCATCCATGGTGATAACGCGTGCCCACACACGACAAGAAGGACCGTGCTAAGATCGAGCAACGTGGCTGTGAGAAACTTCCCCACCCGGCGTTTTTATTAGATCTTGCACCAACAGACTATTGTCTTTTTCGCAACCTGCCAAACACTGGAAAATGAGGATGGCATGACACGAACAGTGACCCAGTTCTTTGCCTCCAATATCGGTGACTTTTTTCAGTGGAGTATTCAACAACTGGTTGACAGGTGGCAGGGTGTTGTGGAGTTCGATGGAGACTATTTTCCTAACTAACAGGAAAGTTATCGTCATTATCCTCACGGTGCAAAACTACGACATTACGTAGGGATAAGCTGATAAAATGCTAGCGCGAGGAAGAAAAAGGGTGATGGAAATAACTGATCATCCAGAGCAGTGCTCAGAACAGGAAACAACATCGATCACAATCGTTGTGCTAACACGGTGTATTTTGCAATCTTGGACGCCATTTTGGATTCTCGGGACTACTATCTCAATATCTTAAAATGACTTTTATGTCTAGTATCATGCCAAATTTCATGTTTTTCTTTAAAAGAAAAAAAAGAAAAAAAATAGACATACTTTTCTTAAACAATTCGTAATAAAAAGTAAAAAGTAATTTTGTTTATGCATGACTAAAAAGAAGCATGGGGCGCTTTCTCATTACAATCACTTTATAAATTCTTCAATTGATGCGCCCCATGCTCTTCTTTTTAGTAATGCATAAACAAAATAAATTTTCACTTTTTAGTACGAGTGGTTTAAGAAAAGTATGTCTTTAAAAAGTTTATTATTATTATTTTATTTTTCAAGTTATTTCCGTGTTCGGATACTTTTACTCAAGGTATTGTTTTGTGACCCAAATCCTATATTTTTCTGCAACCAGTCAAACGCAACATCGTTGCAGGCTAGTATTTATTTTAGGACAAAGAAATTCATGCTAAAAAATATTAAAGTATGCTTTTAAAATATGTAGAAATATGTGATGAAAGTAACAGTACAATATTGTATTGCCACCCGACTTACGTCGCTGAGCAAAAGTTCTCATCATTGTATGACGTTGGAAAATGAGTGAAATTAAATTTGCAACTTGCAAGATTTGAGGACACCACGAACCATTGTGAACTAAAGAAAAGCATGTAAAAAGTGCACAATTTTTCACCTAATCGGCCTAACTATAACAAAGATATTAAAATTAAAGGCCGCCATCTTGAATTTTAATGGTTTATGGGTATATTTAAAAGTAGTTACAGCATTCAGAGGATGTCAGGTTTGTGTTCGGTACCGTAAACCACATTTAAAATCTGAAAATCGCTCAAATACTAGAATCAATAATTAATTATGAAATCTTGGACGCCATTTTGGATTTTCGGGACTCCTACATCAATTTCAAAGTGCCTCAATATCTTAAAATTACCTTACAGACTAAGCATCATGCCAAATTTCATGCTTTTATGAAAAAGTGCAAAATTTTTCACCTAATCGGCGCCACTAAAACCAAGCTTAGGCTTCCAACCAAACGACTTCATGCCATTTTACATGTATCTATTTTCCTTAGTCATCTTGGCTTTCGGTTTTTTTTTAGCTGCCCTAGGTAAACATACCTATCAACTATACTGATTTTCTCTCTGTGAATGTCTTTTTTAAGCATGTTTATTATACATTATTTTACTTGAATTCATTATTCAACTCTTTCATTCTAGTTCGTAGTTCTGCACGTGAAGTCAACAGGATTATGTTATCAGCGAATCGTAGACAATTGAGGTATTAGTCATTAATGCTTATTCCTGTGTAAACCAAGTTTAAATTTTTGAACACTGCCTCCTCTTAATCGCTTGATGTAATTTATTAACTGATGTTCAAGTCACTTAAGTACTACTGCTGAGAAGATCGAATCGAAGACCTTTTAAAAATCAAGGGATCCTAGACACAGTGGAAGTTCAAATTGATTAGGCCTTTCCATAACATAATTTATAACTTGTATGTGGTCCATTGTGCTAAATCCACTACGAAATCCGGCTTGTTCCTGTCCCTAGTTAAAGCCTAAATCTCGATATACTATTCAAAATAATTTTGGACACCGTTTTGTATAGAACGGACAACAAACTAATTGGTCTGTAGTTCTTGTACTACAGAAGGATAATAGTGTTACTGCAATTTGATGGTATTTTTCTCTTCCTGTGGGACATAGAGAATGATTTGGCATGTGCTTCCATCTCCCCATTTTAACATGTCTGCTGTGAGTCCATTATCTGATGACTATTTTCTCTTCTCCATTCCTCGAAATACTTTATTCGGGACTCCTACACTATTTTCTTCTGCTAGTTCTTCATCGGAGTAGTACAGTTCTCTGTACAATTTTTCAAACGTGTTTTTATTTTTCTATCATGAGCTGTTCTTTGATTTTCTTCAGGTTCTTGCTTTCCTTCATTGTATCCTAACAAGAGATTCGTTCTATCTTCGTATATCCTCCCTTAGTGTTTTCCTTAAGGTTTTGTTTATTTCTTCGCTCTCAATCGTCGTTATGTTAATTTCCTCATGTTTAATTTTCCTTCTTTTCTCCAACAAAAGCTTTGTTTCGTCTGATACTTTGCCACCTTTCGTCTTTTTGATGCCTATTATTTCCAATTGATTGTCTCACTTATCTGAGTCAGTAATTTATTTCTGCTATTTATACCTTCTTGTTCCAGGGCACTGAATCTGTTGCTTAGTTCTGTCTCGAATTTCTCTGGTTTTCGCTAAATATAAAACTGGTGGTTTTCTTTTGATAAAGTTCTTCCCAAGTCTTGTGTTTAGTTTCAACTTACACTTCACAATCCTATAATCACTTCTGTTCAAAACGGACATGTCTTGAAAGTTTTCTGTCTTGTTGGATAGAACATAACTTATTTCGTTTGTAGCTCCATTTGGCAATTCCGTGACCACTTCCTCTGAGGCTTCTTCTTGAAAAATGTATCTGGTGTAGTAAAAAGTAATCCATTATTTTTGCATGACATTGAAGGCTTGACTTACCATAGTTAGAATGATCCGATTTAGGTCACGTATGCACCGTTTTGTTCGATAACGTGTTGCCATTTGGAAGGTAATATCATGATGCCTCTCTCATAGAAGCCCTTGTCCCTATTGGCAAAAAATTGAGACAGTCGATTTTCACAAGCCTCTCTTGAAGCGAATTTTTCACCAGCAAACGTGTTCGCCATGGACAGGAACAGATGGTAATCACTCGGTGCCAGGTCCGGACTATAAGGTGGATGCATAAGAACCTCCCAACCAAGCTCCCGGAGCTTCTGGCGAGTCACTATCGATGTGTGTGGCCTGGCGTTGTCCTGGTGGAACACAATGCCTCTCCTATTGGCCAAAGCTGGGCGCTTCTGGGCGATTGCTGCCTTCAGACGGTCCAATTGTTGACAGTATAGTTCCGAGTTAAGGGTTTGGCCGTAGGGGAGCAGCTCATAGTAGATAATTCCCTGCCAATCCCACCAAACACACAGCAAAACCTTCCTGGCTTGGGCACCGTTTGCGCCGGCGCACCGCGCTTCGACCACGACCGTTTTCGCGTGACGTTGTCGTAAGTGATCCACTTTTCATCACCAGTCACCAACCGCTTCAGAAATGGGTCACTTTTTTTGCGTTAACTCGTGTGGCACTCATACATCAAGCTTCTTTGTGTATCCAGCCTTATGCAAATTGTTCCACACGGTTTTTTGTGCAATGTTTAGCTCTTGGGCAATCGAAACAGCGCTTACATGACGGGCGGACGCGACAATGTCCATGATTTTATCGACATTTTCGACACTTGACCTTCCAGTGCGTGGTACATCTTTGACATCAAAATTACCGGAACGGAATCGACGAAACCAAAATTGCGCGTGATTGGCTGTTACAGTATCAGGACCATAAACACTGTTCACATTTGTAGTCGCCTGGCTTGCGTTTTCGCCTTTATCGAAGAAAAACTGTAAAATATAGCGTATTTTCTCTTTGCTAGTGTCCATTTTGACGCGCGCTCACACAACACTGAGTCAACTCATCACAACTATCTGAACAGTGTTTGTAGTACGCAATCTCATCGTTTGAACGCCATCTCGTTGAACCCGATCGGACTTATACAGCGCGAGCTACAGATCACTGAAGCCATCTATTGGCAAAATAATGGATTACTTTTTACTACACCAGATATTAGAAATTAACAGTCTGTTGGCTACTGAAATCATGACTAACCTCTGTCCTCTCTTGTTTCGTTTGGCAAATCCAAAGTTTTGCATTTCTGTGTCACTGGTCCGCTTACTTTCTACTTTCGCATTGAGGTCTTCTATTATTATTTTATAGTACGATTTACTATCATTCAGAATCTTCTGTATCTCCTAATATAGATCTTCGACTCCCTCGTCTGGACGTGATATTGTTGGAGTATACGCTTGTATAATTTCCAAACTGTATATCTTGTTTATCTTAATTACTACTTGTGCGGTTCTATCCGAAATTATTTCGATTTCTCCAATCTGTCTTCAAGCTTTAATTGTTTATTATGAAGCAAACGCCGCGCCGGTCGGTTTCCCATTTGCTGTTCCTTTGAAGTGAAACGTATGCTTTACCGTAATTCCAACGTTCTTCATTCTTCCTCCACACTTCGGGCAATCCTATTATTATTTCCCACTTAATCCTTGTAAGTTCATTCTCCAATTCCTCTAGTTTGTTCTTTCCAGCGAGGGACAGTTCAGGGTCGCAATGTATAGATCGGTCCAAATCTGGGCATTTTGACCCTTGGACTTCTTATGGGAGTGATCGCTGCCATTGAGAGCTACATTCCGTCTCCGGGCAGTGAGGTCCTCCGAGGCTGTTTCTTTGCCATCGGTTGCATAGACGTGAAATCCCGAATGTCATCCATATCTCGTGTCTCTCGTTCTTGCTTTTAACCAATACAATTTTGCATACTTAATTTGAAAGTGGGAATGCCAAACGTTCTAAGTGCCAAAGCAGAAAACTAAAAAAAAAAAAGAGTTTCACAACGTATGCCTTCCAACATAATGTAGATGGTTCTATGACACTAGAGGAGTGTACTGTTTACATCGGAATTGCCAAAAACTGAAAGGTTAAGGAGACAAAAACATAATTAAGAAGAACGTTCTACGTGCCATACAACTCTTTGGTTCCAAATCCCATTTAGTACTTACTGTTTGAATTGCTATGCTTGTTGAAGCACAACATTGTACTTACGATTTTAGCAGGTCAGAGTACAATAGTAGACAGAAGAAAGTTTTTATTGAACCAATACATACATTAGTATATAGACAAAAATACCTACTACCCACTCCGACTGTCTATTCCATGGAATCATTGAGCTGCTGAAATTGTTCTATAAAACTCTCAGTGATGCTCAGGAAGAAAAGGCAACATGGCCGACGACAGATCTTTCTTTTTCAGGAGCCAAAGGAGGCTGATCTTTTAGATGTAGTAAAGATTGTTGTGTATCTTTTCCTCTTTTGAGCACATCGAATAACTTCCAATGTTCTCTGTCATTGTCTTCAATGACATTCCTTCAATGTCAGCAATGTATCAGCAGCTTCCTTCAAATCAAAGGAATCATTGAATATTACATAAAATAGATTAACACGTTTATGTGACTCGAAGTTCAACCGACTTTTGTAAGTCCTTAGTAACGAAGGCCTTAGTTACCCTTCTGCGTTTTTCTATAATGGCGAAATCTCTATCACAACTTAAGAGGCCTCAGTACCTACGCTGCGTGTGTGAAAGAGTTTTCATATTTTTAAAGATACTGGAGAAATCCCAAGCAAGATTGAAATTTTGACATTGTTTATTTTAGCTGTACCCGCAATTACTTAGGTGTATGACGTGATCAATTACGGGATTGTAATTTCTCAGCTAAAGTAAACAATGTCAAAATGTCAGGTAGTTTATTTGATACACATTCACAAGTATTATTGGGGGCCGCTTTCCAAAATTTTATTATTGATTGTCATTTGTCCAGTATCTTTAAAAATGTGAAAACTTTCTCTCACACACTCGCAGCGTAGTTACTAAGGACACTGACTAAGAACTTGTGTATTATATCGTCAGTCTGACACTTGGAACATCAGGTGGCAGCACCTTGTCTTGGCTCTTAGACCAGCGTTCCCTGGTGGTGATTTTTTCAGCTCTTCCTGATTTGTTTGACACTTGGAACAGGAATGGGGACATGCGGGTGAGCACATCGAGCATGCTTGTGGACAAAAGTGTTTTATTCAAACACTGGCACTTAGAACGTTTGGGATTTCTACTCTTCAATTATAGACGTTAAATCAGATGCTGTTTCAGGTAGTGTTTATGATTTTAAATTTATTTATGGCCTTTATAGGACTTTGACTCAGGCCAGGATAGGGGAAGGAAGTTGGCCAAAGGCCTGGTTTGAATGTACATCCCGGTATTTGCCTAGTGTGACTAAGGAAAGTCCCTATCAAGATGGACGACTGCTGGGATCGTTCCCAGGACCTTGCGATTCCTAAGACAATGAGCTACGGCCGATTAGTAGATGTTTTTTTTCTCAGACAGGCCTTTGCGAGAGAGATTTTTTTTCTTCATGTTATTACTAGGAACGAAAACAAGCAAGGCAACGATGGCTAAGTAATAAAAGCGAAGCAAATACAAACCACTACAGTAACGCGAAACGAAACGCCACACTAGGGTTCAGAAACAAAAAACGAGAATATCTGACGCAGAAGATTCAGGA
>JAGDQP010004868.1:33231-82162 GCA_022664845.1 Lepisma saccharinum
TGGGTATCTCCGGACGGCAAAACTCTCAACCAGATCGATCACGTATTAGTAGACAGACGAAGACACACCAACATAATGGACGTTAGGTCGTACAGAGGAGCGGAAGGTGACACCGACCATCAATTAGTGATCACAAAAGTAAGGGAAAAGTTATGCATCGCGAACAGAGAAAGCAAGGGATCAAAACAACTGAAATTCGAAGTGAAACTATTAAATAATCCGAGCATAAGAGCAGATTACCAACTCGAACTCTCAAATAGGTTCGAAATCCTAGCCGACTCGAGTAATAATAATGATGATATTAATAATGAAATTGATGTAAGTAAGATGTGGGAGGCAATTCGTGAAACAATTAAGAGCGCAGCGAAGGAACGCGTAGGTGAGAAGAAACAACAGAAAAACAAACCTTGGTTTGATGAAGAATGCATTAAACTTCATGAGGAACGAAAACAAGCAAGGCAACGATGGCTAAGTAATAAAAGCGAAGCAAATACCAACCACTACAGTAACGCGAAACGAAACGCCACACTAGGGTTCAGAAACAAAAAGCGAGAATATCTGACGCAGAAGATTCAGGAGATTGAGGAAAACGGGAAGACAAATAACATACGAGATCTATACAAAGGGGTAAACTCGTTAAGAAAAGGTTACCAGCCGAGGTTAGGAATGATTAGAAATGAACGTGGAGATCTTCAGGCGGATCCGACTAAAATTGTCGATGTGTGGAAAAGTTATTTCGACAAACTTCTTAATGTACTCAGCGGGGAACAAACAGAGGAATTTGAAATCCATACCGCAGAACCGTGGATTCCCGAACCTAGCGAGATCGAGATCGAAATGTCGGTTAAGAAATTGAAAAATTTCAAATCACCACTAATAGACAATATTCCAGCCGAATTAATTAAAACTGGAGGAACGGCACTAATCAAGGAACTACATAAATTGATAAGTGCTATATGGAGAAAGGAGGAGCTCCCAAAGGAATGGAAAACATCAATAATTGTTCCGATTTACAAAAAAGGCGATAAGTCGGAATGCAATAATTACCGCGGAATCTCGTTACTTCCAACTTGTTACAAGGTATTAAGTAATATTCTGTTAACACGCCTAAATGTATACGTAGATGAAATAATTGGAGATCACCAATGTGGATTTAGAAGAAATAGATCCACGTTGGACCAGATTTTTGCTTTGAGACAAATTTTGGAGAAGAAATGGGAATACAATGGGACGGTTCATCAGCTATTCATTGATTTTAAGAAAGCATATGATTCTATCAAAAGGGAAAAGTTATACAGTATCCTGATACGATTTGGAATACCGAAAAAATTGGTCCAACTAGTGAAGATGTGTCTCAGCGACCCCATAAGCAGAGTACGGATAGGTAATAATATGTCAGATAGTTTCAAGATTCGCAACGGATTGAAACAAGGCGATGCCTTGTCACCACTACTGTTTAACTTCGCGTTAGAATATGCGATTTTAAAAATTAAAGGGGACAAAAAGGGACTATCATTGAATGGTTTGAATCAACTGTTTGTATACGCGGATGATGTAGATTTAATAGGGGACGATATAGATGCACTACAAAGCAACACCGATGTCTTAGTAGAAGCGTGCGATGAGATAGGTCTACAGGTAAACATAGATAAAACAAAATACATGGTAACAAGCCGAAGCACAGGGAATGAAGGAATTAAAAACATAAGAATTAGGGATGAGGTCATAGAGAAAGTAAACAAATTTAAATACTTGGGAGCATACGTAACAAGCAAAAATGAGGTCACGGAAGAAATAAAAAGTCGCTTAGTATCGGGGAACGCATGTTTCTATTCAGTCCAAAAACTTTTAACATCGCGATTAATATCAAGGAAATTGAAATTAAAAATATACAGAACGGTTATTCTGCCGGTAATACTTTACGGTTGCGAAAGTTGGAGTACGACCCTAGCAGATGAACATAAATTACGTGTATTTGAAAATAGGTTTTGAGAAAGATATATGGTCCGAAACGGGACGAGATGACTAGAGAGTGGAGGAGACTGCATAATGAAGAACTCCACGGACTGTACGATTCACCAGATGTAAAAATAATGAAATCGAGACGACTAAGGTGGGCAGGGCATGTAGCTCGGAGGGGGAAAAACGAAGATTATATTCTATCCTGGTTGGAAGGCCCGATGGAAAGAGGCCATTGGGAAGACCGAGACGTCGTTGGGAGGACAATATTAGAAGAGATCTTCGAGAAGTAGGTGTTCGTGATGAAAACTGGCTTGATACTGCCCAGGATAGAATCCAATGGTGAACGTTTGCTACTGCGGCGATGAACTTGCGAGTTCCATAAGCCATAGAGTTAGTTAGTTTATTACTTAATTAGGAAATTATTACTAATCCTTTAGTATGTTTCGGGATATTTTCCGTTATCTCGGGGTGGGGTAATACTCCTGGCGACCGCCTGAAAGGAACACTGCTTCCAGAAGAGATGGTTCTCCTCTAACAAATCAATTGTACTGAGCGGGCAAAGCTCAGTTAGTAGAGCGTTGGCTTTCCATCCAGAATATCATGAGATCGATTCAGCCGCTGGCTATTCTGACTGAGGCTTTTCAATTTTTTCTGTCACAGCAGCAGGCTAATGTCGGGATGGACCTTCAAACTAGGCCCTGGTCGACTTCCTTCCCACATCGTCTCCTGTATCCTACCCGTCCTGAGCCAAAAGTACAGAAATTAAATTTATTTCAATTTAACAGCTTGATTGCCCGATTCAGATCTTCCGTTGTCATTGTCAGTAACTTAAAATTGATGTTAGAATTTGAATTTATTTATGGTCTTTAGGCATTTCAGACTCAGGACTTTGATATTAGCTGCATCAGAAAGCATAGGCGGTGAGTAGTTTTTTCTGAGATAATAGGAGGGATACAGTAACGAAAAAATAATGTTAGCGTATAAATACATGGCTCACTCACTATCTTCATTGGACTTAAATGTCGAGTTGAACGAAAGTAAGAAGTAATTGCTTTAGATTCATTTCAAGGCAAAGTTACTCATTTAATGTTTTCTTGTATGTAGTAAAGACAACTCCCCCCTCCCTTTTTTTTCATATCAGCAAAGGCAAGTTTAAGTAAAACTGCAAAGTTTTCAAGTTTCTATACAAGTAAAAGATTATATAGCAAAATTTTGACTGGTACTAATGGTTGATATCCTGATTGCCTGTGACCTGGCAATACTCTTAAGTTATACCAAGTTGTATACGAGAAAGGATAAACTGAAAGCAGTTAATGACTTTGACAGGTTCAGAAGAGTTTTGCTGTGTGAGGAAAGAAAGAATGGGATTATTGGAATTTGAAAATTACAAATTTGAGTTACGGGCATGATTGATACTGAGATCCGTTTAGCGAATGCATCGGTGACTGATGATATCAGCAAGTACTGAAATCTTGACATCAATTTGATGTTTGTGTAAATTGAGGACCTAGATAGTTTGGTACTTTCAGTTGGGAACATCATTGTTAAGAAGTTCACTTACTTTAATCGGTATTATTCTCTCTTAGCAACTAAATCACTGTTTATTCTTTAACAATAGCCATGCTCCAGCCGGCATTCGAACTCGCGTTTCTTTTGTGACTTGAGAATCAGAAGCATGCTGCGTCTGAGCACAAGATCATGACTGTCCGCAAATTCTCTCATTCGAATATATTTCCATGTAGGAACTTGTTCAACTGTAATACATACAGTACATAGCTTATGCGTAGTGTTTAAATATAGCAATAAATAGATGAATTCCTCTGCACCGAAGCACATTCCACGATAATCCATAAGAAATATAGCAGCACTTCATTGTGAATTGTATACTCAAAGTGGATAAGAACGGTTCGAGTTCGGAGAAAAAGTGAAAAGACTTGATTGTGCAGAAGTTGAACATTGTTTCGTTTCTTGTCATCTTAGAAGGCGTTGCGCCCTCACGCAGTTTCACTCTCGCGTCTCTTTTATCTTCCCCTCCCCCCTCTGTTTCGTCTTATTCCTCCCCCTCAACTCCTCTTGCCTCTGATTTGCCCTGTAGTTACCGCTAACTGTCAAGTGGCGGCGTTGGTAGCCCTGTTCCCCAGCGCCTTATGGGTGAAGTCTCTGGTGTCCATTAGAGTTCAGCCTTTTGGCCGGATCAATGATGGACTCAGATAAAGGGCGGGTTTCGTCGGGGAACCCGCGCTTTACCGAGTCCCCCAATTACACCCGGCAACGTCGCGACCCCGTTCCTCTTTCCCCCTGCTCGGCCGCTCCGCATCTCATCTTGTGTGTGGCTGTTTCCAACCATCACAGCTAACATCTGTCTAGCCAGATTGTAATCAAATAATATCACTTGGCTCTTTTTTTTTTCGTCCTCTTTTGTTTTCATAAACGTTTATGCAGAGTTCATTAACTATTCATACGGTTGAGGCGTTGAAATTAAAATCAAGCTAGTTCCTCTGCGCCTGCGCAAACTGTGCTACTGTATGTCACTTCTAGATATAAATATATAACTGCTCTGAGCAACAGATTTGTACTTGTGTATTCCAATCCAAAAATCTATTTTTAAAAAAAATAGGGTAAAGGAACGTGGAAATTGAAGATCATATTAGGATAAAACTTCGTAGGTTGATTTTTTGGCATAAAGTACGTATTCTAGATGGTTTGCTCAACTTCACAAACAAATAATGCTTCATTCCAGATTAAAATAAGTTAATTTACACTGTACTTGTTTCCAGCGATTATTTTGTTTTGTTTTATTAATCTTCAAAAATATTTGTGCGGCTCCTGGAAGAATTGTCACTTCAAACTTCAAAGCGATGCTACTGCTACATGCTTTTCTTGCTGCTGCGCAAAGCATGCTACATGTTTTCTCTTCCATATATAATAACTTCAATCCCAGTTTAACAAACCCCAATTTTCAGTTTTCATAGTGATGTCTAGACGGAAGTGCACGAAGTTAACTTTCCGAAGTATCTTCCGAATGAAACTGTTCCTAAATTTCATGCGAAACATTCAGTTCATACACAATTTCGTGTAATAATCTCGTAAAGTAGAATGTAAACATGTTATCGTTTTGTTTATACGCGTTAACTGTCTATTGTGGAGAAAACTGCGGTGCTAATCTGGCCAGATAATAGGCGGTGAAAGAAAACCGCTTCACCCCTTTCTTGTTGTAAACTAGCGTATAAATATCAATTTAGTTCGCAACACTGTAATGTTGTCCTGTCGTCCTTCCGTGAAATCCGAACAAGTACGATGTTTACCGAGCTACGCCGAGCCAAATTACTGTCGCCCGTCTGGAAGTATTTCACAGTCAGTCACAGGGCACTTGCGAAGCCGGTAGGGTGGATGGGCCAAGCGATCTGGCAACATAGCGGACGTACGGTCTGCCGTATGTGTGTGAGTGAGTGAGAGTGAGAGAGATAAAACGTGTGGTGTTGGTTTTGGTGTGTGTCCATCTCGGAAAGGAACCAAAGATGTTGAAGATATTCAGAACTTGATTCTGCACCACACTGGCGGAAGCTGTGATGATGGTACGTTTTCTTTTGTATCACGTTTTTCTAAAGTGTGTTTTTGTTTTTTAAATGGTTTAACAGTAATGTTCTCTACACTCTCTCGACGCGGCGGAATGTGGCAACATTGTATGCGAGCAATCAGCTGGTTGTAGAACCGCTGCTGGTTTGGCCGATACAGGAATTGTCTGTACGGCGTGATGCAAAACGAGCTAAAATTCAAAACAAAATACCAAGTTAAGTTTTTGTTGTTGGGGATGAAAATTGTGTAGCGCGCTTTGTCGTTAAAAAAGCTGTTAAACTACCGAAAATTTAAATACTATCGTTTATTTATATAGCCTGAATGAGAACAAATATGGAACAAAACAAGTTCATTCGTAGTCATTCTCAGATGTAGCAAGCGATGAATTTTGAATCGTAAAAAAGACTAAGCAACATTTTCTACTGAAGAAAGACCCTATACTATAATTGTCTACGGAGACCTTCTTGTACGCGCGAACAAATCCAGTTTAAGATAACTTCAGTTTGAACCGATCAAACCAAAGGAATCAGAAGGGAAAAGACGGAAAAACAACATGAAATAGAACGGAAAAAGATAATAAAAAATAATGTGTACTGTAATCAGGAATCGAGCCGATGTAGACGAGATATTCATACGTCTTCTCGATATGTTATGTAAGGATGTTTTCTCCAATCTCCATGGCATTTTTCTTTATCAGTAAATGGTGCAGTGAGTTGGCAACTTTTCGGAGCATTGCGAATTTCAGTTAATATGTTAACCATATTTTCCAGAACTATATCTTTGATCATGGATTACACATAATTTAAGACGAATATGGTCTAGCTCAGTGTCTTTATCATTCATGGTTTCGTTTCTAACTTACCGTATTTAATTTGCCGGTTGTTCTTTTCTTGTTTCATATCGGCGCCCTTTTCAAACATAAATTGGACGTTCATAATTTACGTAAAATATAAATGTATAGGTCTCATTCGAAATCGCACTAAAAAGCATTAGCGGACTGAATTGATAACTATGGCTGAAGCCCGTCATGACTGAGGGATGACGTCCCTCGGCGATACCACCCCAGCATTCGCCTTGTGACACAGGAATAATATCTAGGAAAATCCGTCAAGATGGTCGACAGGGAGGCTTGAACACGCGTGCATTTCCAGAGCAATCCAAAGTTCGTTACGATAACCACTGGACCAAGGTTAAGGGGAGAGAGAAACTACATGGAAGCTTGAGAGTAGAATTAGAACCACTTCAGTTGTTTGATAATTGTCAGGAATTATTCAGGTGCATGACTCAACATATGTGTTCGGAACTTATGCGGTTTCAGAAATAACGTTCTGATGCTACCTATCATTGGCCAGTGACTTCATTGCAGTATTGTCTGGAAATAGCGTTGGTCATTATTGGCTCCCACCGTGATTTATCTAATGAATCGACCAATACAAGGATCGTATTAAGGTAGCAGTTGAAAACATATGTTTGAGTTTTGTTTTTATTTCTGCAGTGAGTTAGAATCCTTTAAGGTTCCCCCTTTTCAATTAAAAGGATGGGTTGTCATCTGCAGTTTTTATCTTTCCCGCTGTTCGCGCAATAAAAGTTTGAAGAAACGTGTGTTGAGTGCACGAAAATATCTCCAATTGTGAGTGGAGTTACATTCAAACTTGTTTGAACTGACATTCCCAGCGTTTAGTTTGTACGTATTATGAGTAATTGAACATGTTACTTTGTCTACGAGTTTCAAACATTGTATCCTGCACTAAATGTTAATAAATTTTTGCACCGGCATGGTGGATACATGAATTAATTTTAAAACGAATTGATATTCCATAAGATTGAAAGGATCGCCATGTTTTCTTTTAACGCAATAGTTGAAAAGGAATGTAACTGCAGTTCTTTTGATACGCTTTCTTTAGATTAGGTTAGTGATGTACAAAACCGAAAAAAACAAAACTGAAATTTTGAAGAAGGAAAAAGAAAACCACGGAAAAAACTTGGTTACTTTCCACGAGGCAAAAAACACTTATTTTATTGACGAAATTGGTTTTGTTGACCCCCCCCACACGAAATTCAATACTTAGCACATCTTATACATTTCGGGTTCCAAATTAGTAAAATTAAATTTATTTATACAAACTTTCTGTTTACATTACAAATGCAATTTATCTCATTAGGGCCCTTGTGCACGAAATAAATGATCCGTTGGTTGATGACCTTTAGGCATCTTTGGTTCAGGCTGAGAAAACTTCCATTATGCAAGTAATTATTGTCAGATGGAGTCAGTCCTTTGTAACATGTTAACTATTTCACCGATCGTCATATAATGTCAGGGGCCCGGAATAGGAAAAGAAAACATTATTTTCCAAAGTAGCACTTTTTTTTTTTCCAACGGTCAATTTTTCGTTGGTTTTTTTTTCATCATTAGGTTAGACTACGTTGAATTGGGTGAGGTTAGGATAGTTTGGCCCTAGTTACCATCAAACTGGATATGTTCCAAGAACAGTTTATACAAGTTAGGAGAGACTGATTTCATTTGGCCTCACATGTTAACTTCTGAGTTTTTTTTTCTTCTTTTCAATGCATTTTCTTGAATGGTGAAAACGAGACAGCAATAAATATGAGTAAAAATTAAGCTTTTCATTTTAGTTTCTCTTACTTCCTACTGTCTAACCTATTTTTTTTTAACTACCAATAGTTTATTGCACTTCCTAATTGCATATTTCTTCTTCAAAGATTTAATACGTTGATGCAAGAAACCTGTTTTGTTCCTTTTAGGATGTAAAGCGTCTTCTTATTACTCTCCAATTAACTCCTTACTTTTAAGCCGAAAAAATAAGCAATGCAAAATGTAAAGAAATTTTATCCGGGTACGGGATTTGTGAACCCTGAAAGAACATGAGACAGAGATTTTTTTTAATATACTTGTATGTGTGGAATTTTTCTATAATTTACTGGCGCAGGAAACAAATAAGACTTTCTCTTGAAATAGTATACTAATTGTTTCTTATGTTCGCCGAATAAAATACGTTTACATATCTGATTTTGTCGTTATTTATCAACTGAAGATTTAGTGACGCGAAATATCTGAGTGCCTTGTAATCAGGTGTCTGATAGAAACCCAATGTTACCTATCATTACATTTCTTGTGGGTGGTCAGTTTAACAATGTAAGTACATAAATATAACTGGGGAAATAGGCTTGAGTATGTGTTAAATTTGCTTCTCCTTATAAATTAATTTTATTATTTTAGGTAAGCAAAAATTCCTGTTGATTTTTGCTAGAAATAAGTAGATCCTACTTGCCTTATGAAAAGATTCTGGTTTTAGTGTCTGGTCGTAACTTACATTACCCATAAACTAATAAGATAAAGGAAAAAAATATGACTCGCTTTTGAGAAGACCATTGTTGTAAATGTGCGTCAATGGATTTCAGTATTATTTTCAAGATTTTTTTTTAGGTAAATTATTATTCTTAGCCTTGAATATCGATCGGGTTTTGATAGCGAGTATCTTGTCTGAATAGTATGATAAGATTTATTGCATTTTAATATTCAGATTGCTTTGCACAAATATATATATATATATATATATATATATATATATATATTGAAGCGAGTTCGAACATTCCAATTTTTACCGATATTGTCAAAACTCTATTCATTCACTTCTAAGATATAATATAAGCTGCAAAAAATAACCGAAATAGTTGTGATACCGTGACACTGGCAGTGGAATATAAATTAGGTGTGTTTGAAAATAAGCTTTTAAGGTGTTCGGGGTGAAACGAAACGAGACGAGCCGAGCGAAGATTGGAGGAAACTGCATAATGAAGAACTCCACACCTGACATTATAAGAATAATGAAATCACGAAGGCAAAGATGTAGCTCGGGATTGGGGGGAAAAGCTAAGATTATATTGCATCGTGGTTGGTAAGCCGGAGGGAAAGAGGCAATTGGGAAGACGGAGACGTCGTTGGGATGGATGACAATATTAGAAGATATCTTCACGAGCAAGGTGAAAACTGGCTTGATGTTGCCCAGGGAAGAATCTAATGGCGAACGTTTGTTATTTTGGCGATGAACTTGTGAGTTCCGTAAGCCATAGCTAGTTGGTTGGCATCCATATTCACTGCGAAAATATTCGAAATTGGTGGCAGCATTTTTAGGTAGAAATATTTGTTTATTTCCTTGTAAGTTGCCGCACAGGTTCCTTTGTTTTTAAAAAAATCCACTTCGAGATTCATAGTTTAGCAACGCCTACCCAGTCCCCATAGTGTAGTGGTTGCGGTCGAGAACCAGCTCAGAGTGGCACTGAGGAGCATCGCCGAGACACATCAGTCTGTCACCTGCTTTGGCCATACATCACTGCCTAACTGACTCGAATGTAAATAATAATAATAAAATAAGGACACATCCAAATGAAATGTTTTCTACATATTTATTTTGTAGGCCTATGTGTGTGTAGAAGGATGCCTGTGATATATCGTAGCATTTTAATTACGGCACGTTCATATCATCACGTTTGCAAGAAAAGTGTCACGACTCAAGATTTAAATAATTCCGTAGTATTATTGGCTAAAAGCATTAGAGAACCATTCCTATTTGACGAAAATGTCACATGTCTATCCACATCGATGGCCGGTAAAAGGCAGAAGTGTCACTATTACGATCGAACGAATTTTGTGTATGTATATCTTCTCAAGAAAAACGTACGTCACTTCTTTACTTACTCCTCCTGTGACACTTTTTTTTGCAAACATGTAAAGTTGAGTAGAGATTTAATTATTGTTACCGTTTTGTGTCATTTGTACCACCGTATGAGCAAGTACTCAAATAGACAGCGATTGGACATGATTAAGTTGTTTGTAGCTCATGCCACGTTTTTTTTTTCGTATAATGCTCGCGTCTTAACTACTTGCAAAATTACCCCTTGCACTTTTTTTTTGAGAGGCGTTCCTGGTTTTGTTGAATGACACGCACGTATATTACGTGCAAAAGAAAAACTATATGTGTGTGAAAATCTGCTTCATATTTGCTTTAAAAAAATCAGAGAGAGAGAGATGTAATCATTCCTGCTTATTAGCGTTGTGTACCCATGCATTTCACTTTTGTGTGTTTTAGGTTTCTTCGTCATAACACTGTTGTGAAAGGTTAGCTTATTGAATTGGTGAAGTTGGTAGTTGAGAGTTGTTGAGAAATGAAAATTCAGAGCAGAGCAAGAGGAGAGATTTTTTCTTTTTCCCCTCTATATGCGGCGTTGCCAAATTGCTACAAAGTAGCTGCGGAGGGTGTTGATGGGGATTTATACACCTTGACCTTTTTGCCTCAGCGACAGAGGCAATATCGGCTGCTGTCGCTTGCTTGTTATCGTTGCGCACGCGCGTCATCATATTGTAGCCTGTCGCAGTGTTGCCAACATGTGTAAAGAGTTTGCGTAACGTAAATATAGTAGTATTACCATAAAGCTATTAGGGGCAAGGGTGAGCGGACATGTTTCTACACTCCCTCTTTCTTTTTTCTTTTAAAAAGAAAAAAAAAGCATCGTCTGGTGTTTAAAAAATTAATTTTACGACTTTTGAACATGAAAGAAATGTAACAGAACTGTGAAATATGCATATATTTAAAAAGGAAAAGAAATTAACATTTTATTAATTCATGGTTTGTGGATAGAAGCAGCATGTACATGGTGTTTAAAGTACCAGATAAAAGAGTAGGCGTTGTTCGTAGTCTTGCGTTGCTAACATAGCATTAATGTGTAATGAAAAACTAAATTGCTTTTCTTTATTAGCTGATTGTTCGCGATTTGTAGCGTAGTCTTCTAGTCGCTAGTCAAATGTGATACTTTATTTATAAACTAAGTCAAATAAAGTTCTCTTGTAATAAATTTGGAAATTCAGCAAGAGGAATGTCTTGTGTTACCTGTAGGTAGGTGCGGAAATTATTAAGTTATTGACCGTTCCGTTACGGGCAGTTTCAGTAGCACGGAGGAGGTTCGAATCCCGTTGATGCCGGTCATCCTCATCGAGTTTTTTTTAAAGGTGTTCCTTAGTTCCACCAGGTGAATGCTGGGATAGTATCGATAATAATAAGCTGTGGTTGATAATCTTTTCTACCCTTGCACCGAAATAGAGTTTGCTCAGGGTTGTTATCTCCCCGCCATGTTTGTTCACAAATACATGTCCAGAAAATAGAAATTAAATGTAGTGCATGGATACTTTTCACACGTAAGGTCTTGTGTTCAATTCTCGGTGTTCATTTACGATTCCTGTCTGTTTTAGCTATTGTTATAATCACATGTAGCTTTTGTCAAGATGTTATATGTAATTGAAATAAGCAAGGGCGGCTTTATGTCTTTCTCCAATCTTTATTAATGTTGTCATTAATGTTCTTAAAAAAAAAGGTAAGTCCATCAAGGAAAGTTATTCACTCTCCACTCCTCCCATATTGCTCTTTGCATTCATATTCTACCTCTATATTTTCTCTCCAATCCTGCGTTTAATTACATCAGGCTGTCTGCTTACACTGTAAAAAAAAAAAATACCTGAAACCTCTTGAAAGAAGTGTTCGAATGTGTATAAGAAGTGTTGGTCGTTTATCACGTCTTTTGTGAAGAATTTTTATACGTACATTTTCAGTATCATCAGACTTACTCTCGCATGTATAAAATTATAGACTTAGTGTGTTCTATCTGTAGCTGAGCTGGTTAAGGTATTAGGCTCTTACCAGGATGACACTGGTTCTATTCCATGCTTCTCCTTTTACTCTTTCGTAGGCTACCAGAAGAAACCCCCCCCTTTTTTTTTACACCTCTGCACTTTTACAGTAGTCAACAAAACTGCATTAATTTATTGAGTGCACACGAAGCACGAGAAGACGAGAAGTGTTTGTTTTTTATTGCAATAAAACCTTTTCCTCCTCTTTATTGCCTGTACTATTCTTGGACTCGCATTTTTTTTTTTTTTTCGTATCATTTCGAATGCATAAAGTTAGGAACGTATAATTTCTGTACTTTCCTATTGCATGCATTTCTCTCAGTGGTTTGAATATGTTGTCTGTTTCGGAAACTCCGTAATCAGATTCAGAGAACGCTTTAGTTTTGGTGCAGAACGAAGGGTTTGAACCCAGCACCTTGAAGGAAAAGAAAAAACGGTTGGTAAGCTACTTAAATTGCAAGGTGCGGACTCCATTCTTGAAAACAAGATAAAACTGTGATTGAAGGGTCGTTGTGTTAATTTCATGTGACACTCTTCCATTGACAGCCCACCTGGAAGATTTGGCGTTAAATAGGCTCTCGAACCCAGGACATCAAAGTTATTTAGTTAATTTGTTCTATCCTCATTTCCTTTTATTCGTAGCACACATTTACTTTTCTCAGTTAACTGAAAGGAAGAAATACAATAACAGCGCACCAATATGAAAGCTCGCCATGTCTGGTCACTCAAAAGTAGTTTCCACGTGTGTGTGTCTAAGCAACATGAGTTGGATGTGTTGAAGAAAAGAGAAACAAGGTGATAGGAAAGCGGTTAAAGACTGTGGTAAGCACTGTCATTTGGAAATCTGTTGTCATTGTAGGAGACTTCCCAGACTCTTGAAATCTATGATATTGTCAACTAAATCAGAAATGAAAACTAGGATAAAAATCGTAAAAAAAAAGGTGTACATAAAAAAAAAATGCTATGTATCCTAGCAATAAAGGAGGACAAAATGGAGAGAAAGCTGAAGTAGTTTGTGTTGAGTATAGAAAACAAGGACTCCCGCGAAGGGGTGATAAAAGAACACTATACTGAAACAAAACTAGGTGTGTTGTTACACTCACCCACACCGTAATGAGTTCAATTGCGATTACTCTTATAATTGGACACCTCTGATCACTATATAAAGACATTTTGTACACAACTCAACACAAGTTAAAGTGTTTAAATAAGCAGTTTTGGGGTAGATCAAGAAAAATATATCTAAACCGTTGGAGGGAGCGTGGATAGAACCCAGGCCATCTCCTCTATAGCATAATATTTAAAGCAACTGACCTAGGAAGAACAGTAAAGTCGCATCTTTTCTCTCTATACATAAAAATAAACAAGTTCGATGCAAATCAAAATGAATGAGCTAGAAATTACCACGATATTTTGTAAACGTAATTTGTGCAAGAAGGGTTTGAAAATATATCTGAAGTGCACAAGATGTGTTCAAGACATCATAAATTCCACCATTTGTTGTACAGTACATGTTACTTAACAAACTTAGGCGGATCTGATGACAACATACTCAAATGGGAAACGAGTGTGAATTATTAAAATATAGGAAATTAAGGAAGATAATGAAAAGCCATAATTAGTTCACCTTGTCCAGGGACCTTAGGACAGAACTCCCATCATCATCGTCATTAATAAACTGAAAGCGGGCGTCCAGTTTTGAGTCACCAATTCAAGAAGGCCGCCCGCTTAAAAAAAAAAGGTCGCTGAACTCATCTGAAATCAGTTTTCTGGTTCTCTTTTACGTTCTTTCTTTCATTGAGGAACTAGTGGTAGTTCTAAAATGTCAGTATAAACTGAGATACCTGAATTCAAATCTGAAATTCGTTTGCATCATCTTGCTTCGGTTGCTACCTTGCGTTACAAAGCGAATTTAATGAGCACCAATAAATTTGGGGATGGGTCATTATATCAATGTAATCGAAGGTACAAGAAAGTCCGCGAGATCATTTTGTAAAAAGTTAGGTAAGGAATTGATGTAATGATGATTTAATTATATGTTTTGGGATAATTTTTCGTTAATATTCTGGCAACACTTTAGCTTGTACTTGTGCGTGGTAATTGTACATGCTTTTGGAAGTTCTTGAGTGTAGTGCTTGCTGGGGCGTTCGAGGCGAGAATCAATAGCTCGTTGAGTGACAGCAGCGACATAAGTCATATGTTATCCTGTCATCACGCTATTGTGTTATTAATAGCTATTTAAAGGAAAGCAGTTCACAACGCTGAATTTGTGTGCGTTGTAGGTTTCTAAGGGACGAAGAAAAATGAATGTATAATTGACACTTACTTGCAACAGTGAAAGAAAAGTGGACAGATTCTCCAGATTCAATTCAAGTCCAGAATTGAAACAAATAATGGGTTTCTTGATATAACGTTAGCTTTATTTTCAGAGTTATTCGGGAATTGTTTCGTTTTCATATACAGTAAATCAGGTAGATGTACCGTATAATTCGAAAATAATAGAGGAAACGTGGTAATGTAGAACTCCACTGTATTTTTCGTATGTGGAGTTTTGCACAATTCGCATATAGTAACCAAACTTTGTACACATAGTCTTTGATATTACCCAGTAATATACTAGCAGATATAGCAAATGTGCAGGGTTGCATCATCGCAGAGGCGTCTTTATATTTCGTTTGTAGCACTTCTCCGAAACGGTTCATCTCATGATCTCACGGTGATAAACTACATGGAAATAACATTTAAGCATGAAGTTGACCATTATATACTAAAATAATCGAAATAAAATGTAGTTTAGCAGGCTTAAAACCCGGAAATAACCCTTTAATCAAGTGTCATAAGAAGTGTTAAAAATTATGGTTTGAAAGATATTTCCGTCAACTGCGGTAACTGTAGGTATGGGGGAACTTTGTGCAAAAATGTCACATGAAAAATTGACACGTGCTTCCACTTGTGTCGTGAATAATACAAGTTCACTGAATGTTCATATTTCTTCGTTTATTCATATGGTTACCAAATAAAATAATTATTTGTAAACTTCATTTTTTTTTTCTATCGTAGTAAAATAAATGTTTTTCAATATTAAACGCTGTAATGTCAAAATAGACTGACTTTAATTTTGTTTTTGCAGAATATGCGACAGCCGAAATTTGTACAAAATTGTTGCCCCGTTTATCATTTTACTAGAACCCCCCCTTTTTTTCTGTCCAGTGGTTCACAGTACCAGTATCTTTCTGTGTACATTGATTGAAATGTACAGGTTTCATTAAATTATTTGTATCTCCATTGTTTATTATTTATCTTACATTTCAATTGTGATAGAGAAAAAAAATAAAAACATGCTAAATGTATATTGAACTTCAGTTTTGTTCCGAATTTTCTCAAGTTGAAGGGGCAAAAGAATATTAATATTGTTCGCTTTACGTGGTTGCTTCAAGCAGCATAAAAAAAAACAACAACAGAGAATTGTGCTTACAAAGTCACTAATATATTTCAAACACTGTTCAGAGTATTTGTTTGTTACAAACCGGAAACTTTGTTGTCAAAGGTGTAAACATTTGAAAAAATAAAAGGCGTTAGACCAACGACTCGAAGGTCCCGGGCTCGAGTCCCGGCAGGGGCATGGGTGTTTTTTTTTTATTTTAGCTAGATGGATATGATCTATCGTGACGGGCCAAAGTCAAAAAAGTTACTAGACGACTGGCCCATATAAAATAAAAGTTTACCAAAACGTTTTCTGAGAAAATAAATACAGTATTTGGCATTTAAAAAACCATGGGATTTTTAAAATACAGCAACTATTCTGTCAAAGATTCCAGTGTTTGTGCATAACACAATGAAAATATCAATAATTCTGTGACATATTAATGACTTTTTATGATTTATCCTTCAAATGAAAGGAGGTTCTGTACTTAATTTTCATGTGTCTAAAGTTACGTCTATACAAACAGAATACTCAAGCCATGAGGTTAGAAAGCATTTTGCCCAAAGATACCCTTCTTGGGAAGCAACTTTGGGCATATCTATATGAGAATTAAATTCTTGTATTTCTCATGGATTCAGAACTACCATTAACATAATTATAAAGTATATACAAAATGGTATAAGAGATAAAAATACATGACAGTAAAAAATGAATTTTTAATGCCCAAAATTACACCTCTTGGACACATAATTCCTATAATTTCTGAGAATGTGTGGCCGCACTGTAAAGTGAAATTGATTTCTCTTATAGAATTGAAGTAGTGTAAAGAAAGTTTCAGTAAAAGAACTGAGATTATAATGAAAATATTCAACATTAAACTTTATTTTTTTCTATCAAATTTCGTATTTGCGAATATTTTCATGGAATATTTATTAGCAATATTATAGCAAAAAAGTCTGACGTACAAAGCTGTGTAATAAAGTTAAGAGATTACAAAAATGCATTCCCAGAAAGAATATCCGTTAGTTGTTTTCTTATTCATGAGTTTTCACCACATAGGCACGTGACAGTGACGGCATTCGACTACTCAAGACTGATAAGGGAAGAAGATTGGTGATATCTTCTGTTGACGTACTGATTGACGGTAAACTTGGCATGCAGATGAATTCAAAGTACAGTTCTACAGCACAAACATACACGATAGTCTTTTCTTTGTTAGATTTAAGAGTTACAATATTAAAGTTTAAGCTAGTTAAAGGCTTCGGCTATAAAGAAAATTGCCCATCGTCTGATAACCCAAGATAAAACTATACACAGTTTACATCTAGAATTATTATAAGATTATACCACATAACTTATTTCAATATAAAATGTCTCCACGTGGAGTGACTGAATCTCGTTATTTTCGATAACTGATATCTCTGAATGTGATATTTGGCTGACATTTCGTAGCAAAATTTCATTCAGTTCGTATCAGCTGGAGTTTACCATTTATATCTGGATCTAAGCAGTAAAACCTTTGTTTGGCATAAATGGAAATCTCTTGCCCATGTATCAAAACGTATGTTTAGTCATCCGCTCTCAGTGGTTGTGAGGGCTAAGTGTCCTTTCACACTTACGATGTTTACCTGATAGATACCCGATAAAATGATGAGTACTCAGGCATTGGTCTGAATGGTGCTTCGTGCTCTTCACATTTTCAGGTCCATGTTAGCAACCAGATCAGTCGACGGAGCTGTCATGGATGTTGATGTCGAGGTACTGTATACGCCGTAGTGTGCACCTATCCGGTTTCCATGACAGTCACAGTTTTCCTATCGAAAGCTAATTTTACTGTAATTATGGGAGAGGTTTGGTTCTTTGGTGTAGATTTGATACAACAACAATTTAGCATCTTGCTATTTCTATGGGAAGCTGGGCGCTGCAAATCTAAATTAGAAGATTTTTCTCATCACTTTGAGGCAAACCTTGATAGTGTGAAATAAACCTAAGTCGTTAGTCAGGTTTTCGTGTTCGGATCCCGACTATGGTATAGGTGTTCGTGGATCTTAAAATTATTGCACTTATCGGGACAGGTTGAACTCAAATTGATCCAGACTACAAGTTTCTCGAAGTTTTCATATGTTCAGTCAATAATAATAATAATGATAATCTAATTTACATTATTAGTAACTGTACATTTTGATATGATTGATTTGATTGATACTCCATTTACAACGACTTCTTGATAGAAGGAAATTCTGAAATTTCACAGCCCTATTTCTAAAGAATGACTTGGAAGTTTGGAGTAGAGCTAACGTATTCTGACATCCAAATAATGGGGGCGAGGAAGCCTTATCAAGATTATAGACACGGGTGGTAACTACCCCCGTAGTTTAACAGCGACTTGTAGGTAGCGATCTTTGCTACTAGACTACGGTGGCTGGTTTCCAGATTTTTATAGCTACAGAAAATTGGACTTATAATGAAAATCGAAGTTCCCGAGATGACACGTGACGTAAGCCTCCTCTCTGTCAGAATTTTCTTTGTGGAAACGTTACAAGAGGATATGATTATGTTATGCTTCAGAGTTGTATTTCTCAATCATGTTCAATTTCTGAAGCCATATTCAGATTAAGTTCATACACTAAATATCCATGTAAGCAGCTAGAGAGAATCTTTCAGATTTGAATTTATTGACCTCGGCAGCTTTTAATTTGTTGACTCTGAAGCTGGCAGGTCCTCTTCATTTCGCTAGCATTGTCCATTACGCTAGTTTTATTATATGAACTTTTGTATGTTGTCATACGGTCTGCCTTATTTATGTCTCTTCTGTTGTTCTTCGGAGAGAAACTTCAATAAAAATCAGAAAAATTGAAAAAGAAGCAGAAGACACAGACTGTTTTTCTTCTTGAGGGCCAAGTAACGGAGATGTCGATGGCAACTAGAAAAACAACCAGGAAGTGTTTGTTGGTAGTGTTTCGTAGCGGACTTTTTTTAGAGGAAGTGCAGACACTGCCAGATTGATGGAAATGGCGAACAAACCGCTCGTTCGCTCTGGCTCTGAGTAAAGTGTAGTGGGAGGGGAGGGGGAGAAGCAGGGCGGGGAACTGAATGTTAACAGACCAGTGCAAGTAAAAAGAGGAACTTTGACATTGCTCAAGAGTTAAAATTCTGTGACGAAATTAGGAAGAGCAAATTGTCGAAGGTGGTTGAAGAATTAAGAACGAAGAAGGGATGGATGGGCGATGAATGAATGTGTTGCGGTTGTGGACGGAGGAGGAAACTTTGTATTCCACCCTTTCTTTTTTTAAGTGCAGGAAGAACGTATTTTCTTTTTAACATGAAGAGAGAACATTATTCTTGTAAGTATATTAGAGCTGTCTCTGTAGTCTCCCTCGATTTAAATTTGGTCATTATAGAAATGTCTGTCCCTGGTGGGTGAATGGTAACGCTCGCTGCCTTCTAATCAAGGGGGCCCGGGTGAAGACAGGTGGTTGCGGAGCGAACTTTAAACTCTATATCACGTTCTTAGGGTGTTATCTTCAGCCGATGGAAGGCAGTTGCAAACCACCTTTGAATCATCTGACAGAGGGGTCATATAGGCCAGCCTGCGAGCAGAGAGCAAGCATCAGCATCAATTGAGGAGTGACACAGGTCATATTCCCTCCCTTCTTGTGAATCTCTTGTTGCATTGTTAAAGTTGGACATTTCAAAATCAAGGCACTTTTTGAGGAGGAGCTCAGATACTAACTGAATTTTTCCCCCCCGTTTCAAGGTCTCAATTATTATTTTGACCAAAAGTAGCTGAAGTACCATGTGGCTGTACCTGGTTACTACCTGGGTCTGGCCAGTGACCAGATTTCTCATCGTTACTTCCCATATAGCACAAGATATCCCTTTTAGAGCCACAATATGCGTACAATGTCCCAGAATATTCGGGATCAATTAAGGATATTCCTAGGATATACTCTTTATAATATTAAACGAATATCCTAGATTGAAGTTTCAGGAATATTCTGAGAATATCCCCAAAGAAAAATTGTCCTCCACATATTCGTAGAATATACTTGGGATATCCCCAGGAATATCATTGGGATATGCGCTCATCCCGGACATTCAGATATTCGTAGAATATTCTACGCCTGAGAATATCCTTGTGATATTCCAATATTCTCAGGGGGGATATTCGTAGCATATTCCTAGAATGTATCTGTGCTGTATGGGTTGTTAATTCAGATAGCTCCCCAGATTGCCCACTGAGGATTGAAACCGAAACCGTTAGCACCGAAAGCGAGAGCGTTAACCACTCGGTTCAGCAGGACATTTCTTATTATTATTTTGTAAAGTTGACGTTTTACTCGTGCACTCTGAGAACTATTCTCGTGTTTCTCAGTCTCGCTATGCCATTTGAGGTATGGTATCTTGAATTAAGGCCATGACTTACCATATTCCCTCAAGTGCATTGACCTTTAATGTATTAGGATAGTAGAAAAATGTGCATACAATTGTTTTAGGTAGCTGAAAAATTATTATCTGTTTAATTCTTTTAGGTTGCTGAAAAATTATTCTCCAAAATTCTGTATTTAATTATTGAGGTACCTGAAAAAATATTATCTATTTAATTGTTTTAAATAGCTCAAATTTATTTTCCATTTTAATTCTTGAGTCTTCATGTATCCCAACAAAATTATGGTTATATAGATGTTCTCGGGATATCAGCCAGGTGAAGTCCGACGATAGAGCCGACGTTTCAAGAACAGACATTGTTCTCATCTTCAGGGCAAGTGTGCTGAGACCAGTTCAGGTGTACTATATATAGTAACGATAGGGGGCGGAGCTTAAGAATCCGTTTCTCTGATTGGTTGGCCTATAGCTTGACGCTGATTGGTCGTTTTCATGTATGCTTTCTTTATGACTGGTGTCCAAGTCTGACTAAGTTGAAATCCTGTATCTCTGTTGACATTATTAGGTTCTTGTAGTATGGCAAGTGATTCTTTTATGATCCTATCCCAGTAATTGGAGCTCTTTGAGATAATTTTAGTGTCAGAAAATAAAATTCTATGTCCTTCTGTTATGCTGTGTTCTGCCAGGCCTGATTTCTCCGGATAAAATAGCTTGATGTATCTTTCATGCTCCTTGCATCGATGTTCTACTGTTCGTCCTGTTTGTCCTATGTATGCTTTTCCGCATTCACAAGGAATGCAGTATACTCCTGGTGTCTTAAGACCCAAGTCGTCTTTAACTGGACGAAGTAAGTTTCTGATTTTTGACGGCGGTCTGTGGTTGTCCGTCCCGGAAGGAAGTACATTTCCTACATCAACTTATGAACGTTAAATTGGTTATATTTCTTGAACATGCAAACATACAAACCTCGATACTGGAGGCCGACCTCAAAAATAGTGCGGACTAAGCCGCTGGCGCTGGGTTGTCGTCCACGAGGTTGCGGGTTTGAATCTCGCCTGTGGTTTGTATTTTTGTGGATTTTAAAAGCATTTCATTCATATCTTCGAGACGAGCTGAAGTCAAATACTCCGATCAGAAAATAATGCCAAAATAGTAGCTCGTGTTAGAAAGAATAATAAGTAACTGAAGGAAAGCCAAAGGTAACTTCAGTAAGGAAGGCACACCGGGGATTCGAATTTCGGATCTCAAACGAGTCAGAGGTATCGATTAAGAACAAAATGCTTTGCAAGTGAACCACTCTACGGCCTACGCTCACTTTGTGAGCATAATTAGTATTTACTTACATATTAGAAAAAGTAACGGTGTTCCCTGTACAATGCTCACGCGCCGGGAACGGCGCATGGGTGACTCCACATATTCTCGACCTATGGCATAAGGTGAAGTGTGTGGTCACTGGTCACATATTTTTGTATGTGAAATTTTGGCCTTATATCTATGGTCACTGATTCACTGACTGACTCACTCATTCATATAAATTCACAGGCCAAACTACTGTAGCTAGAAACGCCAGATTTGGTATGAAGGTGTAGGACCACGAGTAGGTAAAGGGAAAAATCCGAAATTTTGAAAAAGTCGCCATCTTGGATTCAACATGGCCGCCAAACCATTTGTTGTATAGAGTAGAGAGCTTAAACGGCTGAGGCTACTTAAATTAAATTTTGTACGAAGGTGCATTATTGCTAGTAGATTACGAAAATGTTTTCAAATTTTCTAAAAGTCGCCATCTTGGATCCAAAATGGCCGCCAAACTCAATGTTGTATAGAATACACAGCCTAAACCGCTGGGGATACTGAAATGAAATTTGATGTGGAGGTACATTATCAATAGTAGGCTAATATAATATTACACAATTTACTCAAAGACGCCATCTTGGATCCAAAATGGCGTACGTTAAAAATGCATTTTCCACACCGTTGGAGGTAGAGATACGAAATTTGGTATGAAAGTGTACTATGACGAGTAGTTTAGGAAAATATTACAAAATATTGAGAAAGTTGCCATCTTGGATCCAAAATGGCCGCCAAACGTATTGTTGTATAGAATAGTTGGGGCTACAGAGATGAAATTTGGTATAAAGGTAGATTATCGCTATTAGGTTACGAAAATGTTCCATGATGTATCTAAAGACGTCATCTTGAATCTAAAATGGCGGTGAGCTAGAGATACGAAATTTGGCATATATTTGCATTATGACGAGTATTTTAGAAAAATTTTGGAAAAGTCGCCATGTTGGATCCAAAATGACCCAACAAAATATCATTTTCGACACCGTTTTGAGTTAGAGAAATGATTTTTTATTTGAAGGTGTACCTTCACGAGTAAGTCACGACAATATAAGAAAACGTTAAAAAAGTTGCCATCTTTAATCTAAAATGGTCGCCCGAAAACCCATTTTCTAAACCATTAAGGCTAGACAAACGAAATTTGGTATGATGGTGTACCATGACGAGTAGGTCACAACAATAGTGAAAAAAAAACCCATGTGGGGGCGCAGCCTCCCGGTAGGTTGTGCATTTGTACCATGAAGGCGAAGTCTGCCAGAGTCACTGATTACGAAAAAGGGGGCGCAGCCCACTCAAACCTTGAAGTTGGGAGCGAAGCAATGCGATTATTATTATGTATTATTACAATGTTGATAAATTCATTATTTTGAAAAAGTCTTATAATATATAGGATTTTTTTAAAAAAAGTATCAGTATTGGTGGAAAAGTGGTATCGGTACATCCCTATACTGCATTTAGTTAGAGTCACACTTTTTGGACAAAAAGGAACTACCTTCATTCCTAGATCTTCGACACTAGCACTGCCCATGGAGTCAGCGGTGTTAGTGCGCGCTTTGGAGTTCTGTGAGTTCATAATATGCCGAGTACCGAAGCGAAACAGACTTAAAATCAGTTTCTTTGAAATAGCCAAAACAGTCACGTCGACAGCCGCAAACTGAAGGAGATGGAGTTTGGGTCACAATATGTTGTTTTACTTCCTATTTAAACAGACTTTATGTGGGCTCCAAGACAGTTTTAGGGGGGTGGGCTCCTCCTAGCTCATCCCTGGCTACCAGCCTGCTTCAGAGGGTATGTGTGCGTTCCCGATGGGTATTTTTCGAGCCCTATGAGGTGACTTAGACGAGCGTTGAAAGGAGAAAAATATCTATTATCCATATTGCTCGTACACTAGAAGCATGAATAGTGTTTGTGTGTTTGTTTCCTCGACTTTGTTTGTCATGATTGTCACATCTATAGCGAGATGTAAAAGTGAACTATTGCAAAAAAAAAAAAAAAAAATGCTTACAATACTTTTTAACTTTTTCTCTTTTTCGAAAGTACAGTGTTTCTAGAAATGTGGTGGTCTTTGTGTCTTCTTTTGTCTTTCATCTAGAATTGCAGAGGGGAAGGAAAACAAGCCATCCATTTAATGAACTTTCACAATCAGCATGCTCTGCTTACTCCAACAGAAGCATTTTCTCCTTGTTCAGGTGTCAAAGAAAACTTGTCTATTCCGGTTGTATCCGTGCACTTCCACATCTCACGTCCTCTCCATCGTCTTCCTCATAGTCGTTGATAAATATATATCCGGCCAGTGTTGCCAGACGCTTCTTAGTTTCTCTCCAAATGCTCTGTTCTCATTTCACTGAAATGAATATGCAGTTGATAGTTAATTCCAAAATATGAAACGGTTAGCTTTCCATATTGTGTCCATCGTGGGTAATGTTTGTTCGCTGTCCTGTACGGAAGGGGGCACCTGTTCGATACCCAGTAGCAGGAACAGTCATAAGTCATTAAATTGAAGAGGTCTGTACTTATTTTCATGTCTTCGCGCGTCCTCAAAGATGATGAAGGTCTATCAAGTGATATCCGTAGTGGCGTAAGCATATCAAGTCCGCTATTACGGCTCTTCTAATTTCTCAAAATAAACAATGCCAAGATGTCAGGTAGTTTCATTTGATACACATTCACAAGTATTATTGGGGCCGCTTCGAAAATTTCATTGTAGCTTGTCATTTGTCCAGTATTTTTATAAATATAAATAAACACTTCAAAACACACACACACGCGCGCGCAGCGTAGGTACTGAGGCCTCTTAATTAAGTAGTGTCTAATCGTTACTTTAGATCGTCCTGGGAGAACACATGTTGAAGTCCTGCCTTACTGACCAGGAATTTCCAGGCTTTTCTTGAGTTTCACCAGGTGAATATCGATATGGTACTGATTGACTTTGGCCACTACTATCCACACCGTTGCCTGTCCACGCAACAGTACGCGCCGAGGTACGTCATCTCACATAGATGTATCAATCTTACGTTACAGCTGTCTGTCAGGCCTGTAAATGAAATAAAGTGATGCACATGTGTACTTACTTACTCTGTGGCTTATGGAACACGTAAGTTCATCGTCGCGGTAACAAACGTTCTCCGTAGGACTCTATCCAATATCGAACCAGTTTTCATCACTAAGAGCTACTTCTCGCCGATACCTACTAATATTGTCCTTCCAACGTCGTCTCACTCTTCCCAACGGTCTCTTTCTCTCCGGCGTACAAACCACGATTGAATATATTCTTCGTTTCTCCCCCATCCGACCTACATGACCTTAGCCTTCACGATGTAATGATTCTTACAACATCGGGTGAGTCGTAAAGTCCGTGAAGTTCTTCATTATTCAGTCTCCCCCATTCTCCAGTCATCTCGTCCGTTTGGGCACATATATCTGTCTCAAAATCTTATTTTCAAACATTCATAATTTATAACCATCTGCTACGGTCGTACACCAACTTTCTCAACCGTAACGAATTACCGGCAGAATAACAGTTATGTATATTTTCAATTTCAGCTTTCTTGATATTACTCGCGAGTTTAGGAGCATCTGGACAGAAGAGAAACATGAATTGCCCGATGCTAAGCGCCTTTTTTATTTCTTCCGTGACCTCGTATTTGCTTGTTACATATGCCCCAAAGTATTTAAATTTGTTTACTTTCTCTATGTTCTCATGTTTAATTATTGTGTATCTATTTTTTTCATTCTCAGTGTTTCGGCTTGTTACCATGTATTTTGTTTTATCTATATTTACCTGTAGACCTGTCTTATCTCAAGCTTCTACTAAGACCTCGGTGTTACTATTGTAGTGCATCTATATCATCCCCTATTAAATCGACATCATCCGCGTATACGAACAGTTGATTCAAATCATTCAATGTTAGTCTCATTTTGTTATCTTTTATTTTTTTATAATTGCAGATTCTAACGCAAAAATTAAACAATAATGGTGACAAGGCATCACCTTGTTTCAATCCGTTGCGAATCTCGAGACTATCTGACATATTATTACCTATCCGTTCTCTGCTTATGGGGTCACTGAGACATCCTAGTAGTTGAACAAGTTTTCTCGGAATTCCAGATTGTACCAGGATATTGTATAGTTTTTTCTTTCCATTTGATGGAGTCATATGCTTTCTTAAAGTCAATGAATAGCTGGTGAACAGTCCCATTGTATTCCCATTTCTTCTCTAAGATTTGTCCCAAGGCGAAAATCTGGTCCAAAGTCGATCTATTGCTAAATCCACATTGGTGATCTCCAATTATTTCATCTACGTATACGATTAGGCGAGTTAGCAGTATATTGGGAGTAACGAGATTCCGCGGTAATTATTACCAGAACTCGGAATTTTTTCTTCTGGAAACCAGCCGCCACAATAATACAATTAAAATTGAATGCATAGGCCTACATGTTTTGAAGTTAAATTATAGTTATTAGTATAAAAAGTACAACCTTACATTAGTGTACAAGACGAAGATTACAGCAATGAAAGCCAATACAGCTGAAGTTGTACAAAGCATATGGCAGTTCTGTAACTCGCCGGTTGACGTCTGGGAAAAAATACAAGGGATGTAAACGGATCACAATCGTAATTTGACGGAATTAAATGTAATTCAGGCTAAACCTTGTACTTCAGAACGAATGTATTGTAATTTGTTTTAAATCCATCCTAGCTCATAAACTACTACTACTAGAATTGGGTATATTGACGTCAAAAAAACTAGGCGCCAGTTTCAAATTTCCAGTCGCCGCGCCGTGGCGACCTGGCGCCCGGGATTTTTCGAGCCTTGATTATTAAAATCCGATTTATCGCCTTTTTTTATAAACCGGAACTATTATTGTGCTTTTCCAATCCTCTGTCCATCCATTTATGCAGTTCCTTGATTAGTGGTGTTCCTCCCGCTTTAATTAGTTCGACTGGAATATTGTCTATTCCCGGTGATTTGAAATTTTTCAGTTATCTTTATCGATATTTCGACCTCGATACTTGATTCGGGTATCCACTGTTCTGCTGTGTAGATTTTGAATTCCTCTGTATTTTCTCCGCTGTGTTCATTAAGAAGTTTGTCTAATATTTTTTCCACGCATCGATAATTTTAGTTGGATCCTCTTGAAAATCTCCATCATCCCTAATCTAGGCTGGTAACCTTTGCTTAACGAGTTTACCCCTTTGTATAGATCTCATGTTATTTGTCTTTCAGTTTTCTTGTATCTCTGGAATCTTCTGCGTCAGATATTCCACTCGTTTATTTTCACCTACTCATTCTTTTGCTGCGCCCTTCACAGTGTCACGAATTGCCTCCCACATCTTATTCACATCAATTTCATAATTACTAATGTCATCTTCATTATTACTGAAGTAGGCAAAGATTTCGAACCTATTTGAGATTTTCCGTTGGTAATCTTCTCTTAGGCTCGGCTTATCTAATCATTTAACTTCGAATTTCAGTTGTTTTGATATCCTTTGCTTTCTCTGTTCGCGATGCATAACTTTACCCTGCTCACTAACTGATGGTCGGTGTCACCTTCCGCTCCTCTGTAAGACCTAACGTCCATGATCGTGTGTCTTCGTCTATCTCTAATAATACGTGATCGATCTGGTTGAGAGTTTTGCCGTCTGGAGATATCCATGTGGATTTGTGTTCAAAGTACGTTCTCTTTACTAAGTAGGTTTTTCGAAATCGCGAAAGTTTCATCAGTCTTTGTCCGTTGTTGTTGTTGATTTCGTGGAGGCTGTATTTGCCTATAGTAGGTTTATATTTTTCCTCCCTACCTACCTTAGCGTTGAAATCACAATTTTCGTATTATACTTCGGTAATCGGTCAAACACGCTTTCTAGGTCATCGTAAAATGTATCTTTATCGTTATCATTAGCCACCTCGGTCGGAGCAAGGATATACATCGTTTATAATCCCCACCCTCGCTTTGTTTATCCCACAACACACAGTGTCTGTTATGTTCCATTCATTCATTCACGGAGGGATATCCATTTGTGCCATCATGTCTCAGGCTTAATAAGTAAAGCTGGAATCTTTGGCTTGGATGATATAATACATATAACGTGATTGTGAAATTTACAACTATTGTGTTGATTTAACTTAAACCCGTTTGGAATGCATATTGCAAAGACTTTGACTACAAGATGAAAAAGACACTAGACTGTTCTGCATTTTTTTTTACGATGTCCTTTTTCCCGTTTCACAACGGACTCGTTACGCGCCAAGCGTTTTGTACTACGGTTAGCTAACCACGAGACTGTGAGTGTATTGGTTCAATGAACTGCATATATAACTCAGCACGGTCATCATAATCAAGACTTGTGTAGATTTCTCTTCCGGTGACCATTGAAAAATTTGTACGTAATGCGGAGGAGATATGACTGTCATTGATTTAGTTCGGAATTGCATATCAGGTTTTAGTCCAATCCAAATGCGCATTCTGGAAGAAATATACAAACCATTTCTAATTTCTTTGTTTTCTTTCCGATTTTCCAGATTTTGTCGTACTCTACCTTTTATTCATGCGGTATTTTTTTTATTGGTTTTCTACATTTCTCCTTTCATTGTACCTTTTCTGGATTTTGAATTTTATTTTTAAGGTTGTTAAACAACTTTGGCTCAAGCCGGATGTGTGATGGTGACTGGAATGGTGGAGTGAAGGAAGTGGAAGGAAACGGGAGAATCCCGAGAAACCCCACGCACACGGTATTTGTCCACCACAAAGCCCACATGGCACGAGAAGGGATCGAACCGACGACCCCAAGCACCAGAGGTGAGCGGTCTAACCGTTAAGCTATCGCGAACTCGTGGTCCCACATTTTATGTAATGTGTCTAATATTAGTTTACAAGAGAAACGGTGGAGCGGGGAAAATTGTTCATAGTTCACACAAATTTTCGGAAGGCTCCCTCTTCCACCTTCACATGCACACGCATATACACGTACATCATAAGACTATTCACAACATTATGATGATAGGTATTCTGACCGAAGGCAGGTCGCTGGGCAAGGTAAGCCGATGGTGTCTTCTATCCGATGATATCCTATAGACGGGACCTACATGTTGACTTGGCCTTCTAACCTCTTGTGTCCCCAACGAGAATCAAACCCAGGATCCCTTGATTACAAGGCAGCGAACGTTATCACTCATATATTTTTTTTATATATACGTGAGTTATAGGGGGTTAACATAATACTCAGGTATCGAGTGAAACCTAGTTATATACGAGGATCCGTTGCTATTCCTGTAATAGGGCAACATGCGATGTTATCCGGCACTACAGTGACCCCACCTTATTACTTCGTTCTTACCTTCAAAGCTGCTGGATTACATGATTTCGCCAAAGGTCCCAACAAATCAACTTCGTGATATTGCTTCTGTCTTTTGTTTACAAAGAAATGATTGGCAGTCTGTGAATAACTTTCTGCTTACCCCAGTAATACTTCTCTTTCTCTCTCTCTCGATGTGTGTTTTTCCTTTCTATGCTTCGATAAAGCTGATTCTTCGCTTTCGCCAAGTCTGAATTTTTGTTTCGAGAAAGCGTGGCGTCGCATTCCCCATTTCATTGTGTTCACATCCCACAGAAAAGAGAGAGAGAGAGAAAGAAGAGGGGAAAGTATCATCATTGCCAAGAAGTAGATTTCGCTGAGCGTCAGAGAAATAAAATTGCCAAGAAATTTCTCTTTAACATGAAAATTAGAAAGAAACTCTTTTTTTTATTTCAGTGCTTTTAACTGTGAGGGGAAAGGAATGTGTTGTTACTTTTAAAATTAAAAAAAAAAATATACACATAATTATATATTCTGTACGGTGTGTATAGTATTTATTGTATTTTATTTTAATGAATATTTTATTTATTTGTTCAACGAACTTACATCTCAGGGACCATTTTATATTGTAGGTAATATCGTGACTGTACAACTTTTCAGACTTATCCACAGCAGTTTTTTGTGTAACGCCTTAGTCTTCAGAGAGGTGCGACCTTGCGAATGCAAAAACCAAATATGTGTAGTACTGGGTTCTGCAGGTACCTGTGGCCTAAACTTGTCACAAGTCTGAGGTGTAGACACTTTCCAAACAAAGCGAAACCGAAGTCAGCTTCGGTACAAGACCATTATGTCCTGCCCAAGACTTCTGATTATTTGTTTTTATAGCATGAGAAAAATTCATGATATTCTCATAGTGCACGTTTAAGTAGATTGGAACATAAAAATTGTGAAAGATCTTTCTTCATATAGTATAATCAGTTAAGTGCCGATGTTAAAGTCCAGTGTTATTGGTTCAGATTCCATTTTGAACAACATAATTACAATTTTAATTACACAATAGGCTTAATTACAATCTGATTACATATCAGTATTTTTTTTAAGAGTGTCTTTTCTGCACTCTGAATGAATAAAAGATTCCTTCCCATATGTGAAGTTCCAGTGCCTCTATTATTGCTAGGCTGTAGAAGTATGGCTGAAGATTATTATTATTTTACACAGCACTTTATTACTTCTTACAAGGGACACTTCATATCTCGGGGAGACCAAATATGATGATACTTTGTATGTGGATAGAAGACCTAAAAAGAAGTGCATATACAAAATTTTAGCTGCAAAACCGAACAGGGAAAGAGAAGGGAGCCCGAGAAAAATAAAGTGTAGAGCGCAAGTGTACCATATAGCGGGATGGGAAAAATCTCATTGCAATAAAAATGGCGGAAGGAAGTGCACGCTAGTGGGTATCGATGAATACTAGGTAGGAAGAGCTATGCGTCACAGAGGGTATCCATCATGACCGCCATCTTGAAAGCGGCCATATTGAAACTTGTGTGAAAGTTTGAGATAGGAAGGGGGTCATGTGATATATCAGTCTAGACTGAAATTTGACTGGAAATGCAATGAAAGTGGTGGAAGGAGAGGTTCGTCAACATGCTAGTATGTTTGAAAATTGCAAGGAGTGGAAACCAAAGTCTGACGAAGACAATCTGTGTTTTTATGAAAGGTTGTTAGTATCAACACAGTAACGAACGGCCATCGTCCAACAACTTATCAATATGTCAGTGTAAAGTTATAGACAGTGCTGACACTGGACGAATTTGTTTTGGGTTAGACACGTATGTGACACACAATACGCAATTGAACTGAAACAGTGCCATGTCGGGATGCTGGGATATAGACTGGGTGGGTTGCCCAAATGCACGAGCTCTTGTTGAGCAAGAATTTCGTTTGGTTTTGACCAAGTCACAGCCTTGGACGGTCACGTCCCTTCATCATTAGACGTATTAAGCCGCGTGAAAAGCACTCTGCATACATGGAAAGGCTAACTAACTGGCAATGAACTGTTGTGCATACAGCGATTGTATACCACTGTACTCCGCAAATTGTTTTTTTTTTTTTAAACAATGTCACATTTGTACAGTGAAAACCACCCATTCCTAACACGTTTCCTCACTCACTGATACTAACAACCTTCCGTACAAACACTGATTGTCTTCATCAAACTTTCGTTTCCACTCCTTGCAATTTTCACACATACTAGCATGTTGAAACTCTCCTTCCACCACTTTCCACGCCAAATTTACATGTTATCTCTCACCGGATTAACGTTAGCACAAAACTAACTGTATCAATGCATTTCCAGTCAAATTTCAGTCTAGATTGATATATCACATGACTCCCTTCCTATTTCAAACTTTCACACAAGTTTCAATATGGCCGCTTTCAAGATGGCGGTCATGGTGGATATCCTCTGTGACGCATAGCTCTTCCTACCTAGTATTCACCAATACCCACTAGGGTGCACTTCCTTCCGCCATTTTTATTGCAATGAGATTTTTCCCATCCCGCTATATGGTACACTTGCGCTCTACACTTATTTTTCTCGGGCTCCCTTCTCTTTCCCTGTTCAGTTTTACAGCTAAAATTTTGTATATGCACTTCTTTCTAGGTCTTCTATCCACATACAAAGTATCATCTTATTTGGTCTCCCCGAGATATAAAGTGTCCCTTGTTAGACATTCGTACCTCATACTAATGTTTCCTTGAAATTCGTACACATAATCACACAGTGTATGGGGGGACCCGGTGGCTCAATTGGTAGAGCGCTCAGCTTTGGTGCTTGGGGTCGTCCGTTCGATTCCTGCTCATTCTCATGTGGGATTTGTGGTGGACAAACACCGTGTGCGTGGGTTTTCTCTGGGTACTCCCATTTCCTCCCAGTTTCTTCACTCCACCAATTTATCCCATCATCATCCATCCGGCCTGAGGAAAAAGTTGCCTAAAGGCCTTTTCAAATTCACACAGTGAATATTGTGATTTACACATTTGAAAGGTCAATTAACAAGAAGACCCTTCTCTTTTCAGTGAAGTAGGAGTGGTTTCCAGATCTGTAACACTGTTGGCTTTTTGAAGTTTTAGTCGATTAATAAAATATGAATGACAAAAAATTAACGTTCACGAACTATATTATGTTATGTTTGTCATTTAACGAAGTGAATACCGTTGGTTTTGAATTAGTTGCAATTAGAACTTTCATAAACGCCAATGGTACTAAATATTTGGGGTGCTAAATATTTATAAAGAAATATTTAGCACCCCAATCCATGCAGGTTATTTTCTGTTTACCTGTGCTCATGTGAGAATAATTGATATGTGACTTATTGGTATTATTAAACTAAATATTTTCCTGTCCTTGCAGATAATTTTCTTTCTCCTTTGTCTTGTGAGTTATGTGTTATTATTACGTAATAACTATTTTCAAATTCATGTAACTAATACAGTTTTGTTTTTCTTTCACCAGCAGAAATTCCTGAAGCGGACTGCCGAGGAGTTGGAGCCACCTGGTAGCTCAGCAGATACCTTCGAACCTTCTCCAAAAATCCAATGTACAGGTTCGAATCAAGGTCAGCAGCAGGGTAGTGGAGGGTCGAATCAGCAAGGACAGCAACAACAACAACAACAGCAACAACAGCAGCAGCAGCAACAACAACAGCGACCGTCCAACGAAAACCTAACGAAATTTTCGGTGGAGATAGTGCAACAGTTGGAATTCACAACATCAGCGTCGGCAGCATCGCAGCCTCAGCAAATCTCTACAAATGTGACAGTGAAAGCTTTAACTAATACCTCCGTGAAAAGTGACGTCACGAATTCGCCAGTTGGTGACAGGGCGACTCCAAAATCGGGACCCGCAACACCAAGAGCCCAGTCAGCAACATCATGTGTAGATTTAGTGAATCTTGTGGAGTGTAAACAGGAACCAGATAGTGAGTTTGTAGATTTAGAACAGTGTGCTGCGGCTCTTGAAAAAGATGTCGCAGCAAACGGTGCCAGTTTTCCTGGTCTGTCGGACCTCATCGGCGACGACACAAGTGATGAAATCATCACGTCGGACGCTTTCAAAGATCTCATCTCCGAAATATCGGAAGTCGATTTTATGAAAGACTTCGATTTTGAAGACAAAAGTGTGGATGGACTTGCAACAGCGGCAGCGCCGAACAACAACAGTAGTGGGGGTGGAGGTGTTAGTGCGAATGTTAGTATTGGGGGGAGTGCCAGCAATGTGAACAGTACAACTAATACTGCCAGTGGTACCACGACAGGGGCAGCCACTGGAACCAACAATGCTGCAGGGACTCCGAAGTTGGAGGATGGTGCTTCCTCAGCGGAGAAGGACTTGCACCAAAATATGTTAGACATTAAAGCCTCGGGCGGTGGTGGTGTTAACAGCCCAAGTTCGTTGGTGACGGGTACACCACAGTTCTCTCCTGCCGGACCTCAAAATAGTGGTGGTGCTCCCCTCTTTGATCCAACGGGTGTTAGTGGTATGCCTCCTCAAGCAGGACAAACCATGACAAAGAGTGTGGCTGGTAGCAGGATGACGCCGTATTCTTCCCCAGGACTCGGTCTGGACTTTAGTAAAGCAGAATTGAGTCCCGCAGCGCAGACATTGAAACAAATGGCTGAACAGCATCAGCATAAAACCCAAATGGGAATGAGTTTTAATCCCACCACATCTCCCAATGTCCGATCTCCCTTTGCTGAATTCCAGTTTAGTGGTAATGAGTACCTGGGTAACACAGGGAATGGGACTTATCTGAATAAGCAGTCAGCTACAATGGTTACGGGGTACAGTAGTCAGAACGATCTGGGTTCTCCAATTCTTAAACAAGAAAACATGTTTAGTCCTCAAAGTGGCTACTCCAATCTAGAACTCCAAAAGCGTCAACATGCCATGCAACAGCAAATGCAACAACAGCAGCAGCAACCAACAACTACACCTCAACAATCACCTCAGCAGCCGACTCAGCCACAGCCGCAGCAAACCCCACCACAGCAACAGCCCCAACCACAGCAACAACCGCAACAACAACAGCCCCAACAGCAAAGCATGTCCAGTCCAGTGATGGGTGGTTCCAAACCTCCACCTAACACTATGATGAGTTATGGTTCTAAGCAGTACTCTCCGTATGGTAGCCCAGGACCGTTACCTAACCATGGAAGCCCAATGAGCGGAGGACAAATGCAAGGACAGTTTATCACTCGCGGGCAAAATCCCGGGCATGCAACAGCAGGAATGGGACAATTTAGTGGTTCTACTCCCCCACGACCACCTTCCTGTCCTGGTAGTACATTGCAAATGAGCCAAGCACAGCAGCTTCAGATATCACAACCTGGACAGCAGTTGCAAGTAAGTGTCCTTTATTTTATCTACTTTTGTTTCATAGAAAACTTAATTTGTGTTGTCATCGAGAATTTCAGAAAGCAGTAATTCTAATAGCGCGTTTGCTGTTACGTTAAATGACGCAGCACGTAATAGAGTTGTTCAGACTTTGCATATGTTTGTATTTTGAGTTGTTTTGTTTTTGTTGTAAGTATAAACTAATCTACTGTATATGCACGTATTCTTGTTACCTGGTAATGGATTATCCCAGGGCTTCAACTTAGTATATGACTGGAAATGATGCAGTTAGGTTCAGTTGTAAATATTAGGTGGTACTGTATTTATTCCTTCAGTTCTTCAGCGCAATTTATTACATTATAATTTGCAAGGTTGCCTTGAGAACGTTTCAGGCATTATCATCAAGTTAGGTAGTTTAGGTCCAACATGAAACAGAAACGTTTTTTGAAACGTAAACTCTTGCTAACCATGTAACAATGTTGTAAAAATACATCTTGAATATGCTCAAGTGGCGTTAGTGTACAGATTTTAATCTTGAAGTTTAACTTCCAACGCTGTTAGTGTTAGAAAACAAAAATGGCTTTTCACTGTACAAGGAGCGGATAAGACAAAACAGAAAAAAATGTAGATTGTACTTCAGATACAGAAGAGGTTGTTTTTTTTTTTTTTAGATCGTTCAGAACAGCAATACAGTTTGCAAAAGCTTTTGGAATTCCCCAATAGATTACTCTCGTGGTATTTTTTCTTGAAACCAGCGGCTCATGTTCTGGTACTTGTCATGAAACAAGAATATGCCAGGAGCGTTTGCTCCGCGCAGTGTTAATAGTTAGCACTATTACTGGTTGTCGCATAGTAGTGGCATGCCAGTATTATTGGTATTGACTGAAGTACCTGATTAACTGTACATTTCCAAGTGATATTCTACTAGAGCCAAATACTGTGTATTATATCAATACTAAGACGTGTGGTTGCTCATAACAATAAGCACAGATAAGTACTTCCAAAAATCAATTCAACACCTTGCATAGTAACCTCATATTTTTTCACATAAACACAACCACTTGTAAATCTTGTGCTCAATAACATACTATAAATATCTGTGTAACTATAAACCCACATAGCAGAGGACGTCTCTGGGACGTCCCATTTAGATCCCATTACCGTCAGAATGGTCCTGCTCCCATAGCGATGTCCTAAGGACGTCCGTGGGATAACTCTGTGGGCAATACAAACAGTTCATCCCGTATGGAGGTCCCCTGGATGTCCCCCGGAAAGCCGTGCGGGATTACCTACCTGGAATTTCTATAAATTAAATCGACCTTACTATTATTATTATTTAATTAATTATAACTATACGAAGGATATGACTTCGTATAGTTATACGAAGGATTAATTATAACTATACGTCCCATGGATGTAAACAGGACGTCCTACGGACGTCCCGATATCCTGCCAGGAGATCCGTCAGATATCCCTGGGACGTCATTTTGCTATGTGGGAAGTGGTTAATCTGATACAATATCCATGAAAGTCGAAACCACATTGAATATTTCAAGCTACACATTCAGACAACCATCATCTTTCTTCATTCACTTCTTTTCAGCAACAACATAATAATCACAGCTAAAATAGCATAATTTAAAGATTCGTCTTCTTACTATTAATCATTAACACTCCTGACATTTCTGATCAACAATTTTCTTCAATGAAGTTTTGAACAAAGGCATTGTATAGACGTATCCTATATCGATCAACCATTTCCATCGTTCACAGTGTACACAAAGAAAGAGGGTACGCATCTTCCTACACGGAACAATCATCCAAGACGCTCTACTATCTACAGACTGTGTCGTCAAGTCCATTATCTTATAGCTTGTATTGCGACACTGAATGCAAATTTGTGGCTGGAGATCGATTCTGAGTAGGTGAAATCTGACAACCGTTTGTTTACTAATCCATGGTAGTTAGAGGAGCGCTTATGTTCAAACTTTTGTCACAAAACATGTCAGTGTACATGCTTTTAAATAACATTAGTTTCTAAATGAGATAATCAGAGTATATGTGTAAAGAGAATGTTCAGTTCTCCCTTGTATTGCTATAAGGTTGTGAATTTTCAGTTACATCATGTGTTGAACTTTTTTTTTTTTTTTTTGGTAGAGAGAAAAGTAAACGTTTTCAGGTTTATATAGTATATGAGACAGGTAAGTCGAATAGCACCTAAACACATTTTTTTTCTACTCAAATAGATCATGTATTAACTTGAAAAACAATATCAGAAAGAGTAATTGCACCATCCAATTTCGGATGGTATAATAACGAGTGTTTTGCTAAAATGTACCCTTCATTCATTTTACTGCTGTTTTGATAAATAAGTCTTCCTTAGGAGTAACAGTAAACAAATCTCACTTTGATCAAAGACTAGCTAATGTAATTTGCTGTCATCAAGGCAACTTGATTATAGGTTAGAAATAACCAAGAATTAAACTGTTCTCAAAATTTTGAGTCCAGACACAATCTGTTTTCCCCCCTCTGCTCAAGTTAGCTAGACATACAACAGTTTGTTGCAGTTGGGTCCAACGATGTAGATTTGAATAGCGATGGCGCGAGTGTGGGTGCGAAACGACCCTAACCTTCCTTTTTATAACCACAAACAACGTAGAAATAGTGGAGGTTGCATGGGAGGTAGGATTTAAAATTACTTCAGAATGTTAGGACCGGACATATTCTGCGCTTTCCTCTTGTTACTTTCGAGAGAAATGCAGCGTTTGGTACATATTGGTCATTTGAATTTATTTTTTAAGATCTTTAGGCAACTTTGGCTCAGGCCAAACACATATTGGTCAGTTTGTGTGGATTGCAAAGCGGACCGACAGTTTTATATTTAAGGTAAACAGCCAAGCACGGGAAAGGGAGCAGCGAGTAGGGACTGTTACTACTGAGTGGATCCATTACGGTATCCATCTAGTAGAATTGAAGAAGACTGTCAGGACGACCCGCGTGAGCAGGAGTTAGATTCGTCTTCCTCTTCTTCTCTCAACATACTTTTAGTTGCATCCCAGTCAGGGTCGTACACACAACAGACACAAGGGGATCCGTACCCCTACCCCAATAATTAAGATTTTTGTGTAAAATTACTTTTTTTTTTTTCAAAATTATATGCATTTTACGTAAATTTCACACCCAGACAGACCTCGCTTCCCTTTGAACCATAACCACTAGTCCACGGGACGGGGCAGGGTGGATAATTAATTCATGGGCGGGCATATCTCCCTTTACTAATGTTATGTTTACATGCTCTCTTGCGGGGACAATAAAACAGCAGAACACGAATGTGATGATCGATCTCATGAAGTGATCTGTACAACGTAGTATACTGTAGGGGAAAATTAAGTGCATTTTACCTATGAACAAAACAGTTAGCTTGGAGTGATTTTGCATTAAATTGAAACTATCAAGTTATCTTCCTGCCAGGGGGGAGAGAGACTATATCCCTAGTCTGTGGGAAGTGCATTCTAGTTGATTTGTTATAAGTATACATTCGCGTGACTTCTTTTTTTTAACTAACAAAAACATTTCCGTGTTGTGTCTGCAAATTTTTGTGTGCGAGCAAGTTTACTTTCAATGAAGTATAGAAGAATTCAGCCACTTGACAGTCTGTGGGTGACCAGAGACCGGAGTGTATAACACGATTTGCTCGCGCGACGAACTAGAGAGACCGACCACCGGTGTGGTGGCCTCTCCTACCGCCAGCTGCCCGTTCCGCGGTGTTGCCGAATCACACCCAACGCCTCCACCCGTTGCTTGAGGGGTTTGTGGCACCGCAGCATGGACAAGAAGCTGACCTCCGGCGTTGCCAAGTTTGTGATGTATGGTTCATTTTCTCTCTTCTTGTATGTGTGAGTGAAGAACTGCTAGGAGGGGAAGGTGGCGATGGCGGCCGGTGTCATTCCAGATTCTTTCTTGCCTGCTACAGAGCAGTCGAAAGGCACGGGAAGTCCTTGTAATCGCGCAGGGTTGCCAATGTGTCATAAAGAATTTCTAGAATTTCATGCACTCATCAAAACAGGTTGTCTTGTCAAGTAAGCTGCAAATCACATGATGTCAGCCTTTGATGGAATGTTTTCAAGACTTTTGCAGGTCTTGGAATTCTCCGCTCCAATTTGAATCTTATTGAAGAATAAATAGTTTTGTAAACATTTCTTCTAGACGAAAACTTCGTCTCCAGAATAATCTACTTACAGGCCTATCTGTAAACAAACTCCTACATTTCCACTGGAAGTGCTCAAAGTACTTAAAAACTAGTTGTTTAATCTTCCGATCATTAAAATAATCATCCCATTCAGTAATCACAATTCGCAGTAGACTTACTAGTGAGTAGTGACATTGAATGATCTGAAATTATTGTCTTGCTAATTCTTTCTTCACTCTTAGTGCCTATTGGTGGTACAGCAAGCAACATGAGAAAACTAATGAGCCAGTGTTGAGCCTTGCACTTACAAAAATCCCAAGTAATTGTGTAATGGTTAGCCTTGTACTGAAATTAGTGTACACACAATACAAATGTTTTGAATTGCTGACTTCCGATATTTAATAATTACATATTATTACAGTTTTTTAATTATGTTGTATTAAATTCTTGGTATAAAGAAGCTTATGACGAGAAGTTGCTTAATCTGAAACAAGTCATTGCTGGTACTTAACGTTGTACTACAGAATTACCTAATTTATTATTAACCCACTACAAGCATAAACTGTAATATTCGTTTTTCATTGAGTATGTCTTTCTTTTGTTTCCCCTTTAAAAGAATTAGTGGACATAAATACTCTTTCTTCTGGATGCTATTGTTTCCTGATTGCTGCGTTTATTATTCTTAATCGTACACTGTATTAGTTGATTACAAAAGAGACGAACCAAGCTACACATCCACGGTAATACCACTCCGTTCAGTGGATTCCCACGGTACTTGAAACCGTGACCACGCCCACAGAAAGCGAACGTGATAGCCAGTCAGCCAACAGAGGGAAGGGGTTAGTTATTTTTTTAGGTTGTGTGTTATAAGAAGTAAATTGCGGACAGTGTTTAAAACAGAATTAGCTTAATTTAAAAGAGCAATTAAATCATTTACAAACTGTGTATGGGAGATTAGTGTGTGTATCTAAAATTAAACTGGGTGGCGCGACAGCCCCTGACCTGTCAGAGGGCTGTATTACGTTCAAGTAGAAGGTTAGGTGGTCCGCGTTACGCCCCTTCGTAGCCGTGTGTCTGACTTTCATGTCCACAAACCACTACTTCTTTCATTCAAGTAACTCCCCACTTGTCCTCACGATGCTGGCTGAGTCAACACCGAAAGTTTGAATCCCCATCGGGAATCGTACCCGGGACCGCTCGCACTGAAGCCGACTGCGCTGCCAACTAGACCACGCAGGAAGCTCATTCTTTCTTTTTTTTCTTCATGAAGTATGGTAACCTTGCTTCTCTCACATAATCTCTCGTTTCTTATTTTTTGTAACCACCTGATATATCTATTTTTCTTGTCCGCCGATCCGCATTTCAAAAGCTTCTTCCATCGCCTTATGAAATCCACTTTCCCATTATCTACAACACAGTACTGTTTAGAAAAATACTTAAGTGAATATTCTCCCTATTCAAGTGAAAATATTTATTTGTTGATTTCTTTTTCGCACTTAATACTCTCGGTTTTGATCCGTGATGTTGATGGTTCAGGAACCACTTAAGAACTGTCGGTCCCGTCTATGGGCTCTTAACATCAGCTCAATGTGATGGAAGGGAATCACAAAAGAACATCTATTGTCCTTGCCCAGGGATCTTGAGCCACAAACCGACGACGTCCATCAGTAGTGTTATGCTAAAAAGTGGCAGGTCCTTCAAAAACACTTTAAGCCCTCTCCAATCCGGATCCTGCTCTTTTTTTCTTTGAAGCAGTTGCATCCTTTCAGTATGTGATCTCTGCACAAATATTGTCCAAAAAACCGGTTCCTTTTATCTCAGGTATTGTTGGTCTCTCGCCTACTCTGTTCAGCACTGCCTGTGTGCAGCCAATCTTTGCCATGCCCACATTCCGAAAGCCTCTTTCGTCAACTTACAAGTCGCCGTTTCGACTCCATACAACACTCGTGATCATTCTTTTCCTCGACTTTTTTTCAACGTGTTCCTGTAGACACAACAACCATAATTTATAATAAGAATCAACTTGGTAAGTTCTTGTGAAGTTGATATGTCCCTTCCCGCCCCACAGTTCTAATTGGGAATATCCACAGCAGGATTGAGACCTTCCCAGTATGGTGACTTGTGTGGTGATGGGGGAGGTCAGCGATCACCTTTGCATGAAATGGAGTTGGTGGGTTTTGTAATCTTCCATTACTACTGAGTATCCGTCGGTAGAAATTGTTAAAAGAATGATAGCTCAGAAATGTCGACATTTCACTAAAACTTGCTAATGTGCCTTCGTTTCTGAATATTGATGTCGACTCAAGGGATTTTCTTAAAATTCGTGGTTGTGACGAGAAAATGTTACGCATACGTTTAAAGGAAAATAAAGAAAGTTACCCGAGAAACCAGCCAGAGAGAGAGATGCAATTTGTGTTATTAAGATTCTCAAACACAAGTTTTTGTGCAGTTTCTTGATGATGTGTGACGACTACAGCAGCAGTAAGCAGCCATGCAGTCAGTCTGTCGGTAGAAATGGGACGACCTCTCACTCACTCGCTCACCCCTCAACTACCGCCCCTCCGTTTCTCTTCCGTCACACTCCCAAGATTGTGCGTTGCGCTAACGTTCGCTCCGAAACTGGTGTGTCTCCGCCAGAGGCCAGTGAAGCGTGTCCATATTTACCTTCAATATCGTAGGAACTGCAAGCGAAACTCCCTTCAGTGGAAATGTTGCCAACTCAAAGAACGTACTTTCGTCTAGTAAATGTGGCTAATTGAGGTCGTGTCGCGAGATTATTTACCGGTGAATAACATTGAGTCATAATAGAATTGCAATTGGAACTTTTCCCATCGACCATTTTAGATCAGTCAGAGTGTACCTTTCAGAGTATCTTTTGCCTAATTCAAATGATTTAAGTTTTCCTCACTACTCGATTACTATTTGAAGTTTAAAAAATGTCAGCTACGAAGAACAATCAATTTCGTCACTGTTCTCGCTATATATTGAACAAAATTCTATGCAAATTGAGTGAGTCGGAGAGATTTTGTCAGGACATTGATAAATTAATTGTGTACAAATCGAGCGGTCGTAGCTCAGTTGGTACAGCGTTGACTTAGCATTCCGAAGGTCCTGGGTTCGATGCCAGGGGTCGGCCTTTCTGCTTCCCTACCCCATCTTAAGTTTTAAATGCCTAAAGACCATAAATAGATTCAAATCAAATTGTGTACAAGAAAGCCTTGTCATCCGAAGGAACTTATAATTTTGCGTAAAGGGTTCAAAACACCTTGAGAAATACTCATACGTCTTATAAGCATTGGTTACATTTATTGAGAATTTCAGAAAAAAAATATGCACACATAGTATGAATTAAGCGTACTCAAAATGGCAATGCTGATAGTAACTTCAGTTGTAAACAAATCTTTTGGTACGTTATGATGTCCAAGAGACATTTTAAGTCATGCTTTGAATTTACGCGAATCCAGCGGTACTCATATAGGTGACCAAATAGACTTCCGAAAAGTGCTTATTCTATGTAATTAATATAAATGATGATTGGGGTGACCCCTGTACCCAGCCCTAAACCTTTGGCAAAGTAGAAGAAACCTGTCACAGCATTCGCTTCCGGGGAACAGAGTACGATACGTAAAACTCAAAAATTGAGTTTGATATTGGTTTTTGAAGCCGTATTTCTTGATCAAGAAACAAATTCATTGATTCCCCTCAGGTCATTTCTTGGTGAAATATAATAAGACGTTTAAGTCAATTATTAAAACGCTGTTGCTTTAAAATCGTTACCGAATGTATTGCAATATTATTCGAAGCATGATACATGCTCCTTTAAGTGGTTAAGACGTGCAATCCAGGAAATAGGTCCAATGTATGCAGATCCATAGAAAATGGTCGAATAACTACGAAGTACTTTGCAGTATGACAACGCCGACCAAATATATACGTCACAAATAACAATGTGAATGTGTTATTTGTTTTTAAATTTGCACAAAATTTTAGGTACTGTTAAGGCATGTAGACTTTTTGTATACACTTAGAAAATGAAATATTTGTTAAAATTTGTTAGTTGGTTGGAAACACTGCGTGGAAAACGGTCTCCGAAAAATCTGACGTGTGAGACGGTGGGAGGTTCTTCCAAGTACGTACTTCGTTTCAAGTTATCCCTTATCAGCAAGTGTTATTGGTGTTTGGTATCTGTTTGCGGTAGCGATTATGTCATTGCTAATCTTCGAGTTCTTTTCGAAAATTTGTCATGACAACGGTAGTGTTGACCATACGTACACCCTGTGGAGAGTAAGTTATGCCGCACGAGTCCTGTTCCGAACCAAAGCTGGTTTGAAGGGCGCGTCTGTTTATATATGGAAAAAAATCACTATGAATCATTATCAAGAATAATGTAATTTTGATAGCGGTAGGTCCTTCATAGCAGTTTTTTAAATTTCTTAACCTTTTTTCGAGCCTTCACTGCTTCGTCTTGACCTATGTCCGGCAAAAGAATGGTGGTACACAGAAATAAACGTTCGATTCGATTCATTTTGCATTTTTTTTTCAACTTATATTTCTTTTTATCTCCAGGATGAGACAAGATTTATATCAATAATTAGGAAAATTAACAATCGTACCCTTGGTCGTATACGACCTGGACGACAGAAAAGTAAGGTGTGTTGCATAACGCTGTAGGCGGTGTTACGTATGCTTTCAGACATATCCCCTGCTTTCGCTCAAAACACAGGCAGTAAAACCGTGGAAGTTCTCTGGCAATTTAATTCTGATTCGTTCCCAGGTTGTTTCTTTAACGCTCCCATTTCTCCTTGTGGGAAATCACTAAGTATATATTTAAATTTAAAATTTCGTACTAGAAGTCATGGACATGAAAACCCATGCATGCGTTTATTCTTTCGGTTTAAGAACTGATAACACAAAATTTGAATGAGAATTTACTGAAGGCCTATAAGCAACTTTTGGCTCGGGCAGAATGGATTATGATAATGGGAAAATTGGTGGAATAAAGCAAGTGAAAACCCATGCATGCGGTGTTTCTCCATTGCAAAGCCCACATGGGACGACCCAGGATCGAACCGGGGACCCCACGAACCAGAGGAGAGCGCTCTACCACTCATCCACTGCGGTCCCCTGATAACACTAAAGAAGCATGCCCATAATTTTGAAATTACTTTCCAAAACATTGTCACAGAAATAAAATCGAAAGTGTCTGTTTGATATTAAATTATCAATAAGTTCCAGGAGCAGCATTATATTTTTCTCATGATACAATAAAACTGCTATGACTCCATTGACTCGGTGGGAACTTTAGCGGTAAATCTCAGTCGCCAACGAAACCAATAAACAGATCAGTGAGTAAACACGACCGATAGAAACACTGCCAATGATCCCGAGTCGAACCTGTTTCGATCGTTTCGCTGGGTCAGATCTGTCGCGACCGATGTGGATGGACACCCCTGGTACGTCACGCCTTGGATTGTGGTGGATTTTGTTCGACGACACGCTTCCAAGTTCCAACCTCTCACCAGGAGCGGTATCTCATAGTCAGTGCTGCCGCTCGCAATAGGTTTGGCAACGTGGACGTGATGTTTAACCCCGTGGCTCAATGTGGCATCATAGCACGCCCGACCCCGGTACGCCACCGCGAAGTAGTCAGTCGCGGAGTTCACCTGCAGTCCGCAGGCAGAGATTAGCGCAGCCCATAGAAAACTGCTGTACAACTTCTCTCCTAGCACCACTAGCCATAAGTGCAGTCCTTTAAAAAAAACTTATGCTTTCATTTATGGGAGCGGGGTTGCCAGGTCCGCCAAAATTACGTACTGCTCAGGGAGATGCTCTATATTTAAATCGAGAAATGAAACTAGTTGCTTCATGCTTATCATAATATGCATCGAATTGTGATGCTCTGTCTATCGCTATTTTTCTCACTTGAAACTATTTTTATAGTACGAAGTTAGCTGACCTGATTTGTGTTGTCTAAATTACCTTCATGAATATTGATTGACTTGGTAATAAGTTCATTCAAAATTTAATGAATGACGAGATGAAAACCCATTACACTGGCATTCCGAATGACCATTTGAAAAAAAACAACAACCGAGAAGTCAACATGCATTTTTTTTAAAAAAAACTTTTATCTAATATTAGAACAAAAATAAATATGTTTCGCTGCATAAACCTCAGTACTGTGTAATTTATCGCATACATCCGAATCCGAAAATTAAGCCTAATAAGGACTCTGTATCTTGCCACGTAAATCTAAATTTATCTCAATACGAATTCAGCTTTTTATTTTATTACACTAAACCAAGGTTTCTCAAACTATGCCATACGTACTACAAGTAGTACTGGTGCGCGAGCCTTTGGATACTGGTACGAGAGAGCTTAGTGAAAAATAGACAAACATATAACTGACCTAACATATTGGTATTGATTGAACGAGGAAATATCTGATGTTCAGCTCAAGATTCTTCGAAATTGACACATTCGTAACGAAGCACATGCATTTTAGAGACATGCATATTATAGATCCACTTATCATAAATTTGATTTCAGCAGCCCAGGATAAAAGCAACGGCAAATGTGTTAGCAGCAAAGAAAACCTTTCCAATGAACTTTCCGTTACTAATTCCTGGTACACACCTTTTCAATAAGTTTACTTCGATACTGAAAACAAATTAAATATATTACGCAGATGTATTTAAAAAATAAATACAGAAAAAAGTGAAAGATATAATACGCTTTATTATTTCGGCTTTAACTTTTTATATTGTTTTTCCATTGTACTATTCAAGGTTCTGTTCCAGCATTTTTCCTAATGTGATTGAGGAACCATTTAATTATAACCTGTGTTGGTGCTTGGCACCGGGAATTGATCACGATACCTCCTACGATTACGAGCTAAGCATGCTAACGAATATTCTATCTCGTTGGTTTAATCATTACTGGCAATATAATCATACAATTCTAAATATTTGCATTGGAAATTCAGTAATATTACTTAGTGGGACGGCGGAAGTATGAATTTCGGTCGACACGTTTGTGCTATCAGCCAGCTTGTACCAGATGCGTTCACATCGAAAAATGAACAAAACAATGTTTTACGTTACATGATCTTTTAGTGGTCTACTTGTAGGAAGTTTTTTCTTTTTTCTGAAATCCTAATCGTATAACAATTGTCATTACTGATTAAAGAACTGACGTACAATGTTTTACAAAATTGAATAAAATAAGATCAAATTAAGGATTTAGAAAAGACAATGCTTCTAAGAAGTATTCAGATTAACATGGGGGACCCTAGTTCCTTGTAGACTGCCCACTGTGCCCATGTATTAAGACGGTCGTGCCCCCCCCCCTCCCTCCATTCCGACTCTTCTGGTGTTACAAAAGTTTATCGAAAATACATCGTAAAAAATTTCCTAAACTTGAAAAATAAGTTACCATCTTTACTCCGAGTTAAACTTTTCTTCCAAATGAGATCCCTCCATTTTTCGTTTTATTTGAAGTAAAAATGTGTTGGTTTGGAAATAAGATAAATGGATATCTTATTAGTAAAAAGAAAAAAAAAAGAAAAGAAATCGGCCCACCGATAATTATTTTCTTGAATTTGATAACGGGTGTTTTACAGTGTGGTTCTGTTGTGTTTATTTCGAAATTAATTTGCTTATAATAGTTACACACACACGTACAGTTCCGAAAAAAAAATTCGCGAATACGGATAGATGACAGTATTAGCACCTAAAAGCGAAACAAGTTCAATTCTCACCCACATGAGACTGACCGAGGAACATCATCCCCTCATACTACGACCGGTTTAGAGGCCATAGATGGATGCTTGTAAAGCCTATTAATGAAAATTAAATACCTAAATGAAACCTATCATTTGCTGAGTTACTGATAGCTAAACAGTCGAATCACATTACTCATTCACAGGTATAAACTTTAAACATTCCTATTGATAGATAGTACAAGTAAAATCATAGAGCCTGTTTTTAAAAGGGGAAAAAATAATTTAATTTTTTAAAGGCTTTTTGAAAACTTTGACTCAGGCCGAGTTTCTAACCCACTTACCGAAAACAAAGAAAATTAAAGTTTAACATGGGTCACTCGATAATCAATCTACCGCGTAGAACAAGAAAATATCTGACAAAACTTGATTCAGTCTATACTAGTATGAAAGCAAATTACATACTATATTTTAGGTTAGTGCAGTCTGGTTATTGTGAGGAAACAATTCTTATGTTGTCTAGGAAAAGTAAATATTGGGCTAATATGATTGTTCCATTTTAGTGGTGAAACATTAATTCCGTTATCAAGCGCCATCTGACAACATAAGCATTTTACAGGGGTAATTATGAACCAGTCTTGCCTATTTTCTCTCTCTTTCTTTCACTTTCTCTCTTTCACTGAACTAATGTTTTTTTAAACATTAAAAAATAGCCCTAGAAGAACAAAGGACGCAATAAGCTTTAGGCAGTAAATTTAGCAAAACGTTACATGACGTCAATCTTCATGAAGTTGGTATAGTTCACTTGAAAGTTAAATCGTATTTTGTTATCCCCCTCCCTATAAGTTAAATGTGGGAGACCCTGTGGCTTCCTCATTTTAAAATGATGTTTGGCAGTCGACGATTAGTTTGTGAGAAGGATCTCTTTATTAAAATTATTAAGTTTAATGGGTTTTGCAGACGTTTCAGGAAAACATATCGACACGTTTTCTTGTGTTTCAGTTTCGTTTTATATCCAAATACAAGTGTGATCGGTTCCACACCCTATATTCGACAGGTGTTGCAACATCACTTACCCAGTCACCATGTCTCAGTGAGTTTAAACAGGATTACTTAATTTGTTTGAATCACAAATGATAGATGTCAGCAAAAAATGAGCTCGCTTTCTCAAATTACAAATTAGGAAGGATAGAACACAAACAAAAAGCGCTTGATGAAGCCGTCACTTTGAAGTACATCCCAGCTTTCACACCTGTGACAGAGGCGAAACAAATTCTTAGAACTGCCGGTCTCGGTTTAATCCCGGAACGTCCGTACAAGAAGGTGACCACCACCACTCAGGCGTTTCGTTTGCTGATTTGTGTTCCCTGTAATGCCTGACATATTTGTGATTTCTGGTGAGGTTTACTGGTAATAAATAAATGGTACCGCTGGAAAAGGTCGAAGAAACGCAAGTTGAAAAGTAACAGTACAGAAAACAGCAAACATTTTCCTTTTTATGACTTCATTAACCTGCAGCATAGCTATTAATGTATTTAAATATTCCAATTTCGTTGAAATAATGAGCTTCGTTTACATAATATTGTACTGTACAAGTTGAAAGTACCCCCCTCCCCGCGCAGCCTTTTCTGCCAGTAAGTTTCCAGTCCAATATTTGTGATAAACATGAACTTAAAAAAAACGAGTTCTTTAGAATACATTTTATGGTACATAGAGATTAACGCGCAGAATTCGGTCTTAGGACTCGTTTTATCATATATGTTAAGTGTGGCAACGTTGACGCGTTATCTGCTCTATTTAACTATATCAGCACCGTCACTTATCATTTCGGAGAGAGAGAGAAAATGACAGACAGCGTTCTAACTAACTGTTCCTTTGCAGCACTACTGTTAACAAAATAATGTTTGTTCTAAATATGTAAATGAATGTATATGCTTGACCAGTTTCTGTTTATCGTGTGTACAATTTTAATCTCTGTATACGTGTGCAAATATAGATTTTTGTTTTTAGTGCATTTGGTACGTTGCTCTTGTTCTGTCATGTTGAGTTCAATAATTACGGTATTTCTTTAGAGCGTAGTAGAATACATGTATTTGTGGAGTCCAATAAAATAAGTACACTCAGATTAATAGAAAATGGAGTTTGTACGTACAGTCAGTGACAGTTTCGTTCCTTTTTTAAAAACAATTTGGAACGAATGAACGGGTTTTAGTCAAGTTTTCAGTCCATTAAAGATTACGTAATTTTCTGTAAGTTAGAAAGAACAGAACATAAATCGGTTTCTTCAATCCAAAGTTACTCAAAAAAGAAATTTTAAGAGGGAAAATACTTTTGTCCCTGAGTGTACAATATGGAACCGAGCCATCGATATAGCAATTGGTAGCTGTATTGTTGGATTTTCGGACTTTGAATTTTCTTTCTATTAACATTGTTAATAAATCTTACGTTAATCTTAATAAATCTTTTACATTTTTAAAGATTGATTTCACACCTCAAATGGATCGACTTTTGAACTTTGTGTACTTTTTTCTCCACTTCCCGATTACAAACGCTTTTTCGACAAGTATGTACCAATAAAAGTAATTTTGGTAGCCAAGAAAAGAGTAAATAAAGTTGTTGGAGATAGAACCCAGATCGTGTCAATTCAATGACAAAAAATACGGATAATATGTCAGTTTGTCGCCATATGTTGAAGTTCGATGCAGTGAGCCAGAAACGTAGTGCGGGAGAAGCGTCCATACAAATATTCATCTTCAGAAAGACATGTAGGGTTGTGCGATTTTTCGATATAGCGAATAATAAATAATATCGAACGATTTTTTTTTTTAGTTTGATCAATAATCGATTCCTAACGATTTTTCGATATTTGATTCGTAACGGTATTAACCATATTTCGATATGAATGATTTTCGATTTCTAAGAATATTTTTCGATATG
>JAGDQP010004869.1:0-59572 GCA_022664845.1 Lepisma saccharinum
ATATCAAGGAAGTTGAAATTGAAAATATACAGAACTGTCATTCTGCAGGTAATAATTTACGGATGCGAAAGTTGGAGTACGACCTTAGCAGATGAACATAAATTACGGGTGTTTGAAATTAAGGTCTCGAGAAAAATATACGGGTTAAAACGGGATGAGATGACTGGAGGAGACTGCGTAATAAAGAACTCCACAAAGTGTACGACTCACCTGATGTTGTAAGAATAATTAAATCGCGACGACTAAAATGGGCAGGCCATGTAGTTTGGATGGAAAAGAAAACAGACTATATTTCCATTTATCTTGATTGGAAAGCCGAAGGGAAAGAGACCGTTGGGAAGATGGAGACGACGTTGGGAGGACAATATTAGAAGGGATCTTGGAGAAATAAGTGTCTGTAGTGAAAACTGGCTTGATCTTGCCCAGGATAGAGCCCGACGGCGATCGCTTGCTACTGTGGCGATGAACTTGCGAGTTCCGTAAGCCATAGAGCAAGTAAGTAAGTAAGGATAACATCATTTTTTAATACAAAATAAGTTTTCCATTTATACCTTTAAAATAATAAACTTAATATTCAGAATTTTAAAATAGAGTGTGCTGTGTGTGTGTGATATGTGAATGATGAACAATGTAAAAAAACAGATGTGTATAAGTGGGAAGGAAACAAATATAAATAGAGACATAAACACATATAAAGTAACATAAATAAAGCAACAATTAAAAACAAATAAAACTATTATCAATAAGTGTATAAATAACTATGTATTTGTTTTTCAGCTCAAGTTTGTAATAAATTTGATTGAATTGAAAAAAGAAAGAAAAATTCCCCTCCCCCCCACAACCGCGGAAACAGAGTCCAGATTTGTATTCGGGAACTGGGCCACAGAAAAAAAAACAACTTCCTCCCCTTTTCTTTGCTATTTTCTTTTATTAGATTAACTTTTGTGGAAACAGGTCCTTCTAGACTCCGTGTATCAACGCCGAGTCTGGGGTCGAGGCAGGTACTCTACCCCAATTTCATGGAGAACACGTTTGGGTTCGTTGTGCCCATCAGGCGTGCGAAGTGAAATTGTGCAAAGGATGCGGAAAGGTGGGTCCCAAATGTAAAAAAAAAAAAAAGTATACCTCCAATTATTCATTTTAATATTCGGTCAGACTTTATTTTATTATTATTATTATTTAGCTTATAATTCTCTACTTAAAATAGAGAAAATATATAAAGAATCTCCATTTTTATAATTGAACAGTTGAGAAAAAAAGAATAGATTGAAAAAAGAAAGATTCCAAGAGAGACAAACCGCACGGCTGCCGCATCGCATGTGTGAACCACCCAATGCTGTGCAATGGCCCGTAAGGCACTTGCGGGGCCCGCACGGTCGCCGCACCGCTATGAGCAATGCGGCAGGTCTGCGGCACCGTCCCGCACCCGCAGTATGTGTGAACCACTCCATTTGTTTCAATGGCCCATAAGCTTGATTGCGGTGACCGTGCGGGCACCGCACGGCTACCGCATCGCATGTGTGAACCGGGGCTTAGGGTGTCAACGTAGCGATCTGAGTTTATTGTCAGATAGTTTCGCAGAAATTCAATATGTACGACCCCATCCCAACCCCAGAAGAGGGTCAACAACACTTTGCCAGAAGATGGAACAACGTTGAACATTTTTGGAGTTGGCGTTGAACATTTGTGGCGGTACTCCATCGACTGACGCTTCGTTTCCGGGTCGCAATGGTGTGTCCACGACTCGTCGCCAGTAACAATTCTGCGAAGAAAGTCGTCACCTTCCTGTTCATGTCAGGCGTCAGCTGCCGTGGTAGCCAACGAGCGCACATATTCTTGTAACGCAGAAGGTCCTTAATGATGTGGTTCACTGAACCAATTGAAATGGCGAGCGTTGTTGCGATCTCGTGTTGCTTTATCCTGCGATTGCCCCGAATCAACTCGTCCACCTGATGTTAATGATCGTCATCAGAGGCCGTTGCGGGCCGTCCACTTCGGTGCTGATCATGGAGATTTGATGCGGCTGGATTTTGGTCTTTCACAGTCCTTGCCCACCTCCGCACAGTGCTGACGTCAACATAGGCATCCCCGTAAACTGCAGTCATATGGCGATGAATGTTGCTGGGTGCACAACCTTCTGCAGTCAGAAATCCAATGACAGCCCGCTGTTTCAACCGGACGTCACCACTGGATGCCATGGATTGCTCCATTACTCTGGAACGAGAAGAGATAGGCATGTGAAACAAGTGACATTCTATAGCTAACATCAGTGCATTAATGATAAACAGTTCTGAATGTTTGCAGTACTATTGGCCAAGTAGTGGGTTTGGAGGTATTATTTTCTGAATGCCTATCGTAACTTTACAGTGCTCCGACAACGTCTTATACAAACTCGATCCCCTGCTTATAAGAATTGTAGAAATAACAACGCAAAGTCAGTTTTGGAATATGTACGTCTTTTGTTGCTTTTTAACAGTAGTATAGTTTCCTCATTTTTTCACCTCAACTAAAAAAACAGAACCTCTAGGGAGAACCAGCGGATTAATAACGTGGAGATAATATACTAAATCTAAACAGTCAAAGGGATGAACAAACACATTTCTGAAGACATTTATATAAGAACTTGTCAGTTTTACAACCGGAGCAATACGATTCCAAAATGTATCCGCCTAGTACAGCAACGTATTTCTTATATTTATTTCAATCGCTTTCTACATCTGAGTGAATGTTATTTACCTGTGGCCACTGAACATTACTGTGATAAAATTCATGATAATATACAGACAAACGTATATACTTTATAATTATAGCAACATCTTCCACTTTGCTAAGAATCACATTGCACTTAGCAAGATCTTGCAACATATTTAGAGGAATAAATTATTTGTATGCTTTGTCAAAAAACATGTATGTTTCGCATTCCCCTCTCTAAGCGTGAATGTTTAACAGAGCAGAGTCAATAAAATCGGAAACTACAACATATCCAGGTGTATTAGTTCTGTTTACCAAATACTTGTACTTTAGACCTCGGAGTGGCCGAGAAGTTAGAACTTGTATTTTCTTTAGGCGTGGTCACGCCCAGGTTCATTGAACAGAGTGGTTCGGATCCCACTTTACCCACAACTTTAGTTCCAATCCGAAAAAGCTCATCAGCTCGTTTAGGACGGTAATAGCAAGTCACTTACTTGAACTGTGCATAACCTGAGTCTGTTACTGCTGCTCTGTAAGGGGCGTCAATGGAATTAAACAAAGTGGCGAGACATATTAGAGCTCTTCTAGAAAAATAGTGAAGCATCATAGATTTCATGCCGCTGCTCAGCAACTATCCAGGACATTATTGTAACAATTGTAGAAACTAGAAACTGCATATTTACTTGGATGTAAGATAAAGCTCCACGGCTTGCACCACAAGAAATGTATAGATCTAATCAGACTTCTAACACAGCTGAAGAGTATTTTTTGTGTATCGTTTTTATTCCTTACCTTGATTCTATGGTTTCTTCGTTACATCAACAATTTTTCAAGAAAATAATGTTGCATATAAGCGTTGTTACAGCTTCATCCTAATAATGTGAAGATATCTTTCTTCTTCGTGTTATTAAGGCTTCATGACATGAAGGGGAGGGGCGCGGCGCATGAAGACCTCCTCCCTTCCATTTTAATTTCAAAAGAAAGCAGAATCAAGGCCAAGTTCAATCTAACTGCTTTTTTTGCCACAGAATTTACTTCACGTAAGTGTAGCTCATAAATTCGCTGAAACCTTAGTTTTACTGTGTTTGTTAAAATATAATCAACAGAGGTGATGTCCTGTACCTGGATAACCATTACATTAAATGAATAACAAAATTGAGGGCTTCTCTTACAGTATTTGTCAACGCTGTTACTTTAATTCCAGAGCCTATAAAGTGACCAAAACAACATAAACCTTACAAATAACTCTACATATTTGCAACAAACTTTATCATTATTTCAATGCAAACTTTTTTCATTAACATAAGGCTTGTTTACATGTGTGTAGTAAAAACCTGTATTAACTTGGCAAATCACACTGATTCCTTATCCCTGTTACCCGTTCCTAACAAAATTTCCATAGTAAAACTTGCCTTCTCTATGTTGCCACCACTATTTTCAAACTTCAAATATTTTTTCTCATACTAAACGTATTTCAAATTTATTAATATATTAAGAACAATTCAAAAAAATCACATAAATCAACTAACAAAATTTTATGTAGTAAACAGGAAAAATAATTAATTAAACTTCTTTCAGTTCCTGTAAAATTAATTATAATGGATAAGGCGAGTTTTGCGAAGTCAGGATCCAATTACTTGTGCAAAAATCAATATTAATTTTAACATTTTCGTATCAAGCAAAAAACAAACTTTGAAGGAAGATTTGTTCAAAACTATCTAGAAAAATAACTTAGTTACTACTTTAATTACTTCAACACTTTCTAAAAATATATGAACTAAAATCGTAGCTAATTACGCGCATGCTAGCAGCTTCTAGGTACAGCGAGCTTCCGCTTTACACACGATCAGTCACATACGTAAAATCTCTGATCTGGACTGTTTTCAATTCGCAGAAAATACTTATTTTCAATTTGTTTGTAGCCATTAAAATACTTCATTTTCCTTCAATTAGTTTTTAATTACATATTTATATTCTTTACTCAACTGAGTTAAATACGTAAATCAAAATTGAAGAATCGAATTAATAACATCTTTCTTTACTTCCTACCCTAGATCTCGTAAAATTTACCAGCTTCTTTCTGGACAGATATCCATGTAGAATGTTCTTATGTCATATCATTATCATACATTGATTCATACAACTTGAATAGGGAATGATACAAATTTTCTAGGAACACTTTAGAGTTGCAAAAAACACTACAACATTGCAAAACCCTTATTTTAAGAAAATGTGCCTGCCTTCAGTCTTGGTCTTCTGTTGCCATCACAGCAAATAATTATGTCAGAACTCGCCACACATATGAAGGAATCATTAATTAGATATATATATTAATTAGCGTTTACTTTGAAGTGCTGTTCATTTGCATCATGGTTTTAAGTGATTAGAAGTGCTATTTCTAAATGATTTTTTATATAATTCTCCAAAATTCAATATTTAACATAACCATACTAAAGTTGGCAGTATTATAAAATTGTTACTTATAGTTAAAAGAGTTCAGACGTGCAATACATTTGTGAAGACGCTACAGACGCAAATAAGGATGTTTGGCTGAAAAGGCAACAAACGCAGACTACAGCTTTTAGTTTATGTTATAGAATTAGAATAAATATCCTTTCGTCTATTATTTGAATATTTAGAAAAATATTGAAATACATTTTTTTTTAAATATTAAATTCATGAATTATAATGTTCGTGTCCCATATAACTTTAAAGTTGGCTATATTCACCAGAAACTAGTTGAAATCAGTGATGGGAAATATCTTCTAAATAAAACTTTTGTTGAGATTGTGAATGTTAATAAGACACAGTTGGAAATTGGGAACTTATTTAAAATATCAAACGTTGCAATTATGTCTCAAGGGATTTCGTATGATTTCTAATTGTAATGCATGAGTATGGACCCAGTTTGGGTGTGCATGTTTATATTTGTGGCTTTATGTGAGAAGATATTTATGAGCATGTGAAACTTGACTTTAGAAAAGTAGGTCTGAGTTCCAATATATAAACGTTTTGCATTGATATTTTGACTAACATTGTAATATTTGCCACTTTAGAAACGAAACCTAAGTTGTTAAAAACTTTTAGACGTTGAATGCTTTCCTTTCATCTAGAAAAATTAAAGTGAGCGTTAACTACACTTTTGTTAAACGATAAATAAGCTTTTCGTTAGACACTTTTATGCATGTTTTCTTTGGTTTTGATATAATTTGATTTGGTATTTTTGAAACGTGACGGTTCTTGTTTCCCGCGTTAAGGTGTTTCATTTGCTGTTTATAAGCCAATACGAAATTTTAATTAACTCTATACTTATGCAGCACCTTAAAACTACATGACGTGAAGTCATAGACGATACTCAGTCTGAGCTGTAAAGTAGTAGCTCTGACCTATTTTACGATACCGTTCCAGCATTCGCTTGCTGTGAAAGACATGGGAACGTACGAAACCTCAGACAAGATGGCCATTCGCGAACACTAAATCCGGTTCTCCATCCGGTAAGCTTCGCTTGAGCCAACGTTCTCCCTTTTTAAATATATTATTTCTGATAAACAATAAACCCACACAGCACAAATGTCCGTGGGAGGTTCATATATGCCACTTGGATATCCATGTGATTTCTGAACGTCGTTTAGACGCCCAAAGGACATCATTGTGCTGGGAGGGTAAGTAAAGCATGTACTGGTATGTTTACGTTTGCTGTTTAGTTAGATACTAGTGCACTTAGAATATTTTTATTAATTTACAGTATAACTTTCTTTTGCTTTAGTAACACTTGGTAGAGTTTTATATTCATAAGTTGGGTGATTTCTTTTTAAAAAATATTTCCAAATATTAATCACATATGTAATAAGGCATTTCACATTCTTTGTTCCTTCAATGTTTGCACTCGTTTGAGTTACAGTGTTTCGTTGTCAATTGTATTGTTTAATTTTGTACTAATAGTTTATGTTGTAGGGACTTTGAAACTTACACACTAAACAAATATAATTTTGTGTCTACTTTTAAGATACTTGAACAAAGAAAACATCTTTACTAAATCTTGAAACTCTTTCCCAGATAATATAAACTGATTATTATGAAGGAAAGAAAGACATTGTTAAGACAATGATAATAGTCATAAAATTGCTTTTTTCTAGTCCATTTCCCATCACTGATCATTATAGGAGCTGTCGGTCGGACAATCCTTAGCCCTTATGGAGCAGAAGTGAGACAATATCCTTTTCGTGCATGCAGTGCAGATCACATTTGAAGTAAGTTGAAATTTATCAGTGAACACCGTACCCATATAGAGATACATATTTACAAAGGGTGAATCATATTTCATTTCCCGTCCTTAAGTTTGGTAGTGGATAACTTAAGTAGATTAGAAATATGGGAAATTAACACCAAGCCTTATAATTAAAAATAAGTTTCATTGCTAAAATGATCATGCGTTGGATATTAGGTTACGTCCATAAAATGCACTAGTGCGTTAGTATTTGTGATGCTATTTATGTAGACTAAAGTTTCATTCCCTGAAGAATTAAACAAAAGTAGGTTTCTTAAATGGTAGGGTGATGTGTTCACGATATATCTCCTACTTATTGTACATGTTCTAAGTAATTTGTATCAGTTGGTATTTACAGAGCACGGTGAAATCTGAAAATTGCAATTATCAGCACAAAGGGAAAGCAATATGTAACAAAATTTACAAAACTGAAACTTAGTTAAATTTTAACTTTAGAAAATTAAAAAAATTCGACCTCCTTTAGTGCGGGAGGTGCTCTCATATATTTAGTCAAGCAAATAAAGCAATATATAGTGCCTTCTTTGCCCAAACAATTGTTTGCACGTTCTGCAAGTGACGTGTTTCTTCCAGTGAAATTGAACCTACAAAACGACACAATTCTTTCAGTTACAAAATCAATTTAAAACAGGTTTTAGCTGCAAAAAAAAAATCTAAAAGAGAAATAGTGTTTGGTGAAAACGGACGTTGCATTCTTTACGCGTAGCATATGGAATGATGTTCTGTATTACGGTTTCAAAACTCTTCGGAAATGTTCAAAGGTATAGGTAAAGTGAAACCTATTCAATGTAGCCTGTATCAGATTTGAGTTGAACAATAACTGCAAGAGATGAGCAGTTCCTATGACACCCGTTTCTCCCCGATAGAGATAGAGTTAAGTGGGACAATTCTGATAAGACTGACTTTTTAGTGGTAAATAACGGCAGTGATAATGACACGTCATCTTTGTACACTGCATACATGATTTTTATCATCAAAATATGGGAGTCTTTTCTTTTTGACCAAAGCATAATTTTTAAGTTATGATACAAAATGTTAGCAAAAAAATCCTTACAATTCCTTGTTCAAGTACTATGTTTTACAACTGGATAATTGCGATAATCTGTTTGAATTTCCCTCTTGAACAAATTTTGAATGAACCTTCTAAATAACTAATCAACTTTTTGAGATACAGAACTTTATTTGGGGAGGTTGGTCGAGGAAACGTGCTGCTTATTGCATTAACTAGGTTTTAATTGAGCTGAAAAATGTTTAAAAAAGCAAATGATCAACACTGCTATGCCATAGTAATGTAATATCAAATTTCTAGAGAACAATGGGTTTCAAGTAGCCTTTAAAGAACAGTTTAATATTTCTGAACACACACGGCTACTGTCATAAACAAAATAGAAAATGAGCAACTAAGTAATAATTTTATGTAATAGTTTAGCATTTTGCTGTACCCATAAAGTTTTAAAAGCACCTTTGAAACACATTTGGCTTCTGCTTCAGTGAAAGTAATATAAAAATTTCAGCATAGCAACCATTAATTTTTCACGTTAAAGTGGTCTTAAATTATTTTGTATACAATGTTTTGCAACGTAGCTTGCTTTAAAAGAACAATTACTGTAAACATTTCTGAACACAGTTTTAACAGAATTATTAACAGAAAAGTTGATTAATTGGCTGAAATTTAAAAACAAAAGCTCTATAATACTGTATTGCACTAGACATATGGTTAAAAGTACAATGTTGATTTCATTTGAAGCTAGTTACTTTTTTTTTCAATAACTTTTTACTTCACTTCATCATTATAGCACCACGAACGCTCACAAACGTGAAGTTAGGTAAAAAAACACAGTAAATTCAAGTAAGACAATAACAAAATAAAGGTGTAAATGAAACAGTTGAAAATTCTGATCACATTTACTCAGTTATCACAATCGACCCACTTGGCTATAGTTGTGGAAGCACGAAATTAATGAGTTCGAAAGAAGACAAAAATGAGCGAAATAACTGTAAGGAGGATTACATTAACCAATTTTCTTTCTATGTGACTTGCTGTGAATCTTGATTTCACCCATACATAGCTCGTCTACATTATGCAAGATAAACATCGAGAGTGGATAGTTAAATAAAGGAATGTTATTGCTCACCGGTGAGTCATGTGTTTGCCTTAGAGCACCAAATGGCCTGAAAGTTGAAACAATCATCGATGCTCCGAATGTTTATGGTTCACCCTCTGTATTTGAACCTTCAATAGTGGTTTCGATATGAAATAATTTTGTATTACTTTGGAGCAGTCTAAAGATTGTCAGAGTACTTACGTGTTTGAAAAGTCAACGAAAGAGTAACGAGTCTAGCTTGATACTTCCATAATGTAATAATAATAATATTGCAGGGCCTCAGAGTATACGCTAAGTGCGTTTGAGAAACGTAGTGTATTTAAACAATAACAATGTTATTTCACATAATATCACAAAATGTTTGATACTACTGACGGCGGACGTACCTAGATTCTATTTTAGAGAAACAAACAAAATTTGCAAAGCAAATAAAAGTTCAGGCGAGTTCAATGTTCTTTATAGGATCAGAAATAACGATGTACAGCAGAGAGTGCTTTACACCTCTCCCTGAAAATAGCCAATCATGGACCATTTAATTGCGGCTGTCAAGATCACTTAATAAAAGTAATTTACTGAGTATGGCTCTTTTCATTGGTTGACGAAATATTGGCTAATACCTAAAAGTTTATCTCTTAGATTATATGTTTCTTGTGGACAGATAAATATTAGGATTATTCCTTACGGTCACTAACAATAGAGTAAACTCTTATATAAGTTGTATTGTATCCTATCTCAAAACCAGAACCTACGTAGGATAGTCGGAAACTATTCAGTAGGAGAGTTTGACAATATGGGGAGGTCGGTTCGAACGGGAAGGTTTGGCCCCCAACTCCGACTGACGGTGCCATCAACCAGGTGGGAATTGAATTACTTACTAGATGCACCACAGAGGCCGTTGCGTCAATTGGAGTGGTGATAATATGAATAGCGTATTTTCGAGTGGTTCTTTTTTAAAATAATATTTTTCTACGCTTCGAATAATTTTAACATCAAGTTTGTTGCTCGATTGTGGATTTATTAAACCCGGATTGCAAAATATAAGTACGTCACTTTATTTTACAGTTATTTAGGTGTGATATAGTGGTAACGTTTTTCATTCTGTGCAACCTGCTGAGTAGAGCCATCTTGAAATCCTGAAACTTAGGAAGTTGGAGAAAATAGGGAGGAAGCTGTTGGGCAAACTGGGGAGTGCTATTTGTATGGAAATTCTAAGTAGATATTTTCTGAAACAATTAAAACTGTTTGATATAACAACAGAAAGATGCATTGTTTTGAAAATGTTCACAACTCCTTTCCAATTTTTGTATATATTATCAAAACATGAAATTACATTATTCATCTACTTTTCACAGTGTTTATTCATTGAAACCTTATTATTGCGCATTATTATCACTATTCTCATAGCTTCTGTACTCATAAACACAGATTATAAGATTATGTTAATGATTTTTGATGTATGATGAATTTTACTGTTGATTTCAATGCTTACTCCATTTTATCAAACTGGTTTGGCAAAACAGGGAAAACGTTTCTTGGCAATTTCCAGTTGAAACGAAAACAACACTGAAATATTTAACTGTATCCCTCTGTACTGCAAGGATAAAGTTTCATTTGACTCAAAAAGCATTCTGGTTAGTTGCTTACTACACACACTATAGTCAATTAAATCTACACCTCCTCATTTTGTAAAACTTTCCTCTACATATTTCTGAAGTCTATAATGGATTGATCTACTTACGTGAAACTAATCTTCTGTTTTACCTTAAGCGCTTGTAACTCGCGTTGAAGTGGATCCCTCAGCGATCTGTCACAATACAAGTATACGTTTCCTGTATACACGATTACCATGAATGTCTTTGAGCCACTGTATTCATTATTATCTTCACATATACGGTAGATGCTAATTTCTCAGTAAATCTCTGTATCTGATATTCATTCACTTATTTCTCTACTCTACAAATACAACATTTTTCAAAATAATATCGACCATATCACATCAATGTGAGAAGGAATAAGCATCTATTTGCCAATGTGTGTTTTACTCTTATAAATGTTCCTACTGCATACAAGTACATTAGAAACTTTGTCAATAACTCCAGTATTATGTATTATAACTCCGTATCATTATAATTAGTTTATCAATTAACATCTCGTTTATCTATGCCGTCTCCTTTCCTTTCGTTATCAAAATATTATTTTCACATAGCTTTACGTGTTACTTATAGATATGTTATTTGCTTATTCCCAGGTGGCAGCAAGAAAGGACGATGACGAAGAAGATTTGATTCCAAATGGCGGCATGCAATTGGACCTTACTTCCGACCTTGGAGCTATGTATGGTTCAGTTTTACCGCCTGAAAATCTTCCTCCTCCAGCAAAACCTGAAGAACCTACAAAGGAATCTCCCCAGGAAGCGAAGGGACAAACATGATGTAACTAAACCTGAGAAAGAAGATCGATATATTCAGCATCTTTTGTTGTTTGTTTGTTTCTTGGGCAGCTACGATCTCATATTAAGCTCTGAGAAGAAGAGAATAAATCAAAGCAGAGAGCATTTAATGTTGAAAGGTCTGTTTAAGCATTAAGAAAATAATGAATCCTGCCTTCTATAATATGTAACTATTCCCAAGATTTTTCAAGCCCAACTCCTACACTTAACGTTTCAATAATAATATACATATATAAATATCTACGTAGATTGTTTTTGGAAAATGAGAACTCACTCTAATTCTACTATCTCTATTTGTCTCATTACATCATTCCAACATGAAAGACATGAGCAAAATATTATAAGTGTACCCATTTCTCTAACCACACTGGTACTATGAAATCCTAAATTTGCTTCAGCGTAGAAAGTAAGTTTTATTCCTCCCCTTTACAAAAAGGACTATGTTACTCATCCCTTCTCTGTGGCAAGCTTTAACAAATGTTCTTTGTGATTCGAATATAAACAATTATTCTTGCAAATTACAAAATAATAATTGAAGTACTACGGGTGAATGTGCAGTATCATTTTTGACAATTATAAACAATTGTTTCAAAGAAAACATTCCAAGGAAGTGGTGATTCATGTAAGATTTTTCTACTGTTTTATGGTAGAAATCTGTGAAGAATGAAGAAGACATATCGTACGAAATGATAATAAATTAATTTCAAAACAATGTGTCCATATTGTAAAGAATACAATGCAGTGTTAATAGTTGTTCTTTTTGCTTTTTTATATTGCATTATGTGAAAATATGTAAATTATAAATATATACAAGTATATATTTTACCTTTGAATTTTAGAAGACCAGGGGTTCTGTTTCTGTATACAGTACACTCGACAGAACTCGTATTTGGACTGGCCTAACATGTACAAAGCTTATTATTATTATTATTATTCATGACTTTAGAGTAGATATAAATAAATGGATTTAAGTTATATACATCTATTGTCTTATTATTTCATTCCGTACGATTACGAATTCCTCTTCACAATAGAATTTAATAAATTCACCAGAAGGTTTGGAGTATTTAAAGCTGATTTTCTACTAGTTTTGAAGATGTAAGAGCTATAAAGAAATAACTGAAGCAACAATTTGTTTACATTGCAAAGTTCCAAGTTTGCACATGCATCTGATGAATATATTAACTATGTTTTAATTCCCATATTATTTGAATCAACTGTCTTACTTTAACAACATATGAACTATGATGCATATGTGATCAAAAGGCATTTTCAGATCAAAAGTCGTTCAAGAAATGAGTAAGTAACAGCGTAATTAAACCTAATACAATCTAAAAAAGACATCCTATGCAGTGTATGTGTTAGGCTGTACCCCATGAAAACAAGAAATAAAATTGAAAATAATACCTGCAAATATAACTTCTTTGATTTTAGTTGAATTCTATGATATCTTAGCGCAAGTTTACCTTTACCGGTTACTTTAGCGCAAGTTCGTCAAAGTGCTTTGTTCACAAAGTACCAAATTAGGGTTGCACCGGAATATATAAAGTCCTAGGCATGAACTTGAATGATTATTCAATGAAAGATGCACTCATCGTATTCTTGATTCTACCTCACATATTAATCTGTTATTGTAGTTACTCTGGTAAACCACTGACAGCTCCACGTACACACAGGTGAAGAATAGTGCTAACAGCCGAAGAAAACATTTAACGTGTTTGAATTTGCTGTTTATAGTTCCATTGATCCTATGAGGTTATGTGAAAGACAAAGTCTTCGTACCACCCCTACGATAGGACCTGCGAACCCAGCACATTACAGTTGGCATGGCAACAGTGAATACTGATATGCTGAGCGGTCATAGATGTATGGTTCATGGGTGTTTCTCCTTCCTTGTCGAGCGACGATCAACTGACCTTGGGATAGATGCGTGCCATGTGACCAATGGTGGATATTTAACATTTGTAAGATGTTAAAATGTAATTCAGTAAGCCATCTTTCATTTTATAATAATTCAAGCACATGTCTATGTACCTTTGCGAAAACACAGCAGCTTTTAATGTTTCACGGACATTGTGAATACCTGGTAGTTCTATGGGACACAAAAATACGCTTATCTTATATAAAATATTAATCATTATCTCTTGTTTTTAGAGTGAAACTTAGTGGTGTACATAATAAGAATTAAACTACAAACACGGGAATTAAGCAACTGGTAGGTAGAAACATAGAACACAATGTATAGCGTTGGGGAGGTTTCAGTGAGCTGTATACGAATTGGAAAGTAATTTGTGCAGAATGAATACGGATTGGAGAAAAAGGCAAAATGTATACGCGTGAGAAAGTAGACGAAAGCAAAAGTAACGGTTGCTGTACTGACCGTGTGGCCGAGTGACTTCGGAGCGTGTGGTCGTGGGTTCAAATCACACCGTCGACTTTCATTTACTTTTTGTTGGCTGTAGCAGTTTTGTATACGAGCTGATAGATATTAACCAACGCTGCGAATAGCATGTTTGAGAAACGAGTTTGGTGCTGTCGTCAGACAGCCAACTGATCGCGTGCAAGAGATTTTGACCAGTGTTGCTAGCGTTGTGCTTGGCTGGATGCAGAACAAGTAGTGCGACAAGTGGGACTTTGGTTTCATAGATTTCACGCATGGAATGTGGTAAATGATCATTTTCGCCTGAAAATGTGGTAGCATTACTGTGCAAGCGATTTGGTGGTGGTAATGCATCGTTTGCGTGCAGATGTGAGAAGGACATAGCACAGCATATGGATAGTATTATTACGGTCCACGCCATAGGCGATGAACTCGAAATGAACGAAGATGAGGACATGACAAACGATAGTGGCGATGAATGCGTACCCTCATCGGATGTAAACGACCCACATTCTATTTTACCGAATCAGGTCGTATTCAGCAACAGTAAATTAGTTTTTGCTGAGAAAGTGTGTCAAGCTGTCGCACTGTATCGATCTCTCTAGTAAAGGACATAGATGGTTGTCGTTCATGCACGCCCAATTTCGATTTATTAAAACTGAAAAGGGCGTACACCCGGTAGCTCTATGGGACACAAAAAATACGCTTATCTTATATAAAATTTGGAATATTTTGTCTTGTTTGCACCAATATGAAAAGGGCGAACAGTCAGCAATAGATCGTCGTAATCAGCTCCGTGCACTGTCAGACCAACTGCGAGTAATACTGAAGGACAAACTGGATCGCAGAATCATCCTACATGACAACAATTTGCAAGTACTAACACGTAAATTAAACAAACAGATTCGGATACCAAGATTTGAAGTATCGTTGTTTTGGGTTCAGTGCTTTAAACAGGCAAAGCGCGTCACGACATATTACGTAATTTGTTAGTCGTTGGACATTCAGAAACCCACAGCAAATGGAAGACGGTGCGTTGCGTCTGTCGCCAACGTTTGTACTAAAGGTGTCGACCTATCTTCCATCCGGAATGCAGATCAAAGTAATATCACCAAACAACAGTATTCAACGAGTACTTTGGCTCCAATAGGTGCCACGAGCGTTGAATTCATTGCACAGGCAGTCACATCCTTACCACATTCGTTCACCCTACTGCTAACAATTATGGCATATGGCACTATCGTACCGAAACTGTATGTTGTGTGCGCGGAACCAAGTGGAAAATTCTCGGACAAGTTTCATTGTGACGCTAAATATTTGGTAATGGAATGTGGCCGCTCGCATATCATGATCATATGCAGTCGTGGCTGCGGAAATGCATCATGGTACCAGATATGGCTAATCATACACTATTAATCGTGGATTCATGGCCTCCACTCAAGCACCACGCAACGATGACGCCTTACTGTCAGTTGGCAAAACAATGGAGGTTACTAATATTCTCCCAGGAGCTACGCCCTATATACAGCCACTGGACCGCTCAGTAATATTTCTCCAGGTGCTACGTTCTATATACAGCCACTGGACCTTCAGAATTGTCAAGTCATTCTATCGTAAGATCCATTCCTACATACTAGCACATGATATTGATTTCGTTCTGTACGGCCGTGAAAACATCTTGCATATTCTCGAGCTGGGATATAACCAATTTACGAATCCTTTGTTCAAGTCTTTTCTATTGTCTTTTCTATTAATATGCCCGTGGCTACTACGACGAGCATCCTGGAACATTCCGCACTCCTGTGCAGCAGTCCTTTCCGCAAGATGTTGTCCAATCATGCATAGACTGTGCACACTCGCCATTTATCAAGTGTTCGTACTGTAATTCATGCTTTTGCTTCCATCATTTTCTTGTTCTTCGGCATGCCAATTTTTAAAGACAGTCTTTCTGTATTTGTTTGTACAGTTTCGCGTCTTGTGCGAACCCTATGTAAGTACACGTATCTAGAACATGATCTACCAGCCAAGCGTTTTGGTATAGAATTTGAGCCATTTTTAACAGGCATGTTAAATTCACCTTTTACGTAACTTTCTCAGCAGATTTACAACATAAATTGATTAAAAGAAATCAAGTTTCGTTCCTTTTCAGTTCTTTTGAACCTTGATCAATATGGAAATACAATTTTTTATGCAACCTTTTTGTTGAAAAACTTGGAAAATCTTATTTTAAATGTCAATAGGCTTTTGATTCTACTAAGGCAATGTAACTCCTGTATATCTTGTGAAAGAGAAGTCTGCCTGTTGAAATGATTTTTCAAAATTAATTTGCTAAATGATGTGATATTACCTATTATTGTGCTCTGGTGTATGTATGTTCTTTATTAAATTACTAGCTGCATACCAATCTATGTTGACAGAGTATTATGTTATATGTTCCCTAAATGACAGCTAAAACAAGGGCCAAGGTAAATCTATTTTAGAGAGGCCAATAGGTATCTCTATTTAGAATTTCGGCATCACTTAGTTTCACTATTTCAATAGTTTCTGAATTATTAGTAGCAAATGCAAAGCCTTGTTTTAAATTGTTTTGAGTACAAAATGAATAAATATACCGTAACTACAATATAATACATGCATTTTGTATTGCTAATGATTTTTAAATTAACACTTTCTTTGAACTAAGTACAGATGAAATGTAAAATGTATACTTTTAAAAGTAACCCAAGTATTGTTTGTAATTTAATTAAAAGGTAGTACAAAGTATAAGTATGGAAAGAAATAGTTCCTTGCAAGATATAAGTATTAAAGAACAAGGAACGGAACGCATTCTGATTTTAAAATGAGAACTATAAACGGAACGTGTTACTTTCATGGAAAGGTAACGTGAACGGAAAGAGGTTCCTATTTAAAATAAATTTTCCGGGCACTGGTCTTTACACTTTGGTAAATTGTTACGTATTTCAAAATTTAAGGAAAACTATAAATATAACCAATTACACTAGATTCACTGTACAGTTACTATAAGGAGCAAATAATTTCACGTATATTCTGCTAATCTTGCCACGGGATAATGTTAACTGAGTACCTGGGAACAAGGTGGTACATTGATTTGTAACAAACGACAGAAGAAGAAAGTGCGATAAAAGCAGTTTCACTCCACAAATTATGTGATACAGCAGGTAAAGTTGACGCCACCGACAAATGCTAACACTTTGATCACTTTCGAAGTGTTATTGTCTCCTAAGCCAGGCTCAACATGAGTCAGTGTGATCATGGAAAGGATTAGTGATTCATCGGGGTTTGAATGAGACATGATAGTGATACCAGACGGAAGGGACATTCTATTTGCGAAGTTGTGAAAGCATTCAATATTCTTCGATTCATGGTATCACATGAATGTCGGGTATACTTCATGCAAAGCATTTTTACCCATTGTGGACAGTGCAAGGACCGGCCATGGGTGCATAATAATCGTAGCCAGAAACGTCTAGGAAGAACAATTAACCATGGAAATGGATAGGCGTCATAACGATATGTATAGTTACCACAACAATACTGTACGGTACTCTAGGTCAATTTCTAACAATATACATATTTGTCGGATAGTATTACGGTGTGTCAATTTTAAAAAAGGTCAATATTTCACAAAGCTCTAGTGGAATATTTATGTAATTTCATGTGGAAAATTAAAATTTAAATGCTTGTTTAAATCCACTTAAAATATTATTCATCTGCATCAATTTAAGTTCAAATGTTCTAGAAGATGTGTATATATTCTTTATTCAGTAATTATCACAGAAGCATTATTAGTAACTTTAACATATTTTTAAATTATGAGAACAATTTTTGTTTGAATTAGATATTTATTTTAGGGTTGACCTCTCCATCATTCAACAAGTTTTCTCTCCTTCGAGATTTGTTGCACCGCGTGGCATCTATAGATCGAAAGCAGAACCTGCATAAGCAGAATTTCAGTACAGTAAAAAAAGAGAGATATCGGTGTTTGTGACTGCGTTATGATATAAGTATATAAGAACATCGTCAGAAAATTGAGAAACTGTTTTCTATGTCGACAATGGACATTTCCGGTAGAATTTTTTTATTGTAATAAAAAATTCTTGTTAAAGTAGACTACGGAAAACATTTTCTTCTCTTTCTGTGATGCATTTATGAAGAGTAATGAAGACTTGCTTCAAAACAGTCTCAGCCTTGCGCTTAATCGGGCGCCGCCATGTTATGACGTAATCAGTCTGCCGACTGCTTGTCATTAACATACAGATGGTATTTGATTAGTTATTATTGTTAACAAGAGATAGCAAAAATGGATCGGAACAAATAGTATAAGTGGTGAATAGCGTTTCTGTATGCCTTAATACGTCCATTAGTTCGTTTTATTCATTTAAAATTGATTTTTACTTTTAATACTTCTTTAAGATATTGATATATTTTGGTAGCTTCAACACTAATTTATAGCAGCTCTTTTTTCATTATTAAATCATAAGATAGCTTCTAATAATGCTCTTTAGAACTCTTGTACTTAAAAAGAATTACCTATATTTTCTGTAAAAAAAATGTGGGTTCTTGCATTCGACAATTGTATACTTTTTAATTAATGTTACTGAAGCGTTTTTGAAGAACTTACAAGCACATGAATTAATAGTGCTCGTTAGGTACTGCCATCTGTTAACAATTTATCATACTACTTGTAGCCCGTGAATATATTGAATACTTTTAATATGTCATTTTAAAAAATAATAAAAGAATGTTAGAAACAAAAACGTAAATTGAAACATTTACATTGAAGTTACTCTTGCGTTCCGTGAAGTAAAATAAAACACGATCTTTGATAGGATTCGAACAGCCTTAGGTGAAAGCATAAAAAGTTAAAAGTTGCATGCGCCAACCAATTGCGCCAAATTGCCAATACATCAGGACTGATGCAAACCAGCAATAAGAAGAGCACTGCAAGTTAATACTGCCCCCTGTCATTGTTTCGAGCAATTTCTGTTATTAAAAACATGTTTTAGTATTTTAACTTATTGAAGTGTGTTCTGCAGATTTGTACATTAATTATTTCGTTAAGTGATGATGTGAATGTTCAGTCTCGTTTATGGTTTTTCGTCTTCAAACTTCTGAATAAGGAACGTAACATAGGGAGAAGCATATAGCTACGGAAATAATACGGATTGATTAAGTCAACCCAATCAGAGGATGATTTTCGTTGTATGACGTAGGAGATTGAATTCTCAGTATTTCATGCTATATTACTACATAACGGAAAACCGTAGCGCTGAAATTTCAAAAACATTATATATTATTTAATCTGATGTACACAAACAAATTGTAAAATATATAAGGACGGGGAAAACGGAAATGTCCATTGTGTGACAATGAAAAGTGTGACAAGTGATATAAACAATTAAGTACTTCTAAACCATTAAACATGAACAGAAACATGTTTAGCCCCTCATTTCATACGATTAGAATGTCGACACGAAAAGTGATTCACCACAATAACACATGAACATTTTTAAAACACTAATTAAATTGGCCAAAGTTAAGACAAGAGAGCAAACTTCGACTCATCCGAAACTGGGAACGAAAGGAGAGCTCCCTGGAAACAGAATTGCCTACTTTCAGATCTCTCTTCAAATATGGGTTATATCTGCGAGAGAAAAATTTCCAAAACAGGTTAAACTACACTAATGACCAAGTTGTTACTAACATTATGGATGGATTAATTGCTCCGTGGACCAAAGAAAATTCAGCAGCAAAGTTAGGATTAAAGCAAAGCTGAAAGCCACCAAACACAGAACGTATCTTTGGGCAGAGCAAAGCTAGAAGAAAACGACAGATCTATGAAAAAGCTTGACAAGCTAATGAAAAAGCTAAGATATCGCTTGTAAGTGTGTCATCAAGAGAAGAGAGAAAAAGTTTCATGTGTTAAATTTAGCGTTTATTAAGAGTCAAAAACAAAATGTTGGCGGTATTGGACTTCATCAGATGGGATTAGTTGATTATCCTAAGACCAGGAAACAAGAATTATAAAAAAAGGCAGACTAGAAGGTAGCAAGATGAAGAAAAGCGAAGGTTGACAAAAAAAAGGGAACCACTGATAATAAATAGATAGTACATGCAGTGGAACAAGAAGAGACAGAAGATTGAGAAGAAGGCACCATAGACGAATCAGAAGAGTCCTCCTCAAATGATGCAGACAGATTTACTGCTACTGGACAAAGATTGGAGAGAGTAATATTTTACAATACTGATAAATAGCCAATATAATATTAACCTTCGCCATACGTTGGGCTGAGGGAGACAGTAGAAATGTTACTGCTACCTGGATTGATGCTGGCTAAATCACAGAGTTCGACACTGCTCTTGTGATTGACCAAAACAAGGTGAAAAAGTTCAGGAGGGGGTAATAAAGGATCTTGAGGAAAAGGAACTGCGGAAGAATGATATCAACTATATTATTTTTGTGATGAAAATAAGGTCATGGTAAGAAAATCTTGTTGGATGATTGCAAGAAAGGGTAGCAGTCAAAAGCTGGAAGCTATCGCAAGTGATTCCTGTAATGTAAATACTGGATGGGAAGAAGGAATGATGAATTTTGTTGAAGAGAAACTCCAAAGGAAACTTGATGTGGATTGTTTGTGATCTGCACACAGAACTGTCTCCACCCAGTGAAAAATGTTGATGGTCCAACATTGAACAAGAAGTATTCAAGCCCATTAGGAAAGATAAATTCTGCTACCGAACTGGAAATTAATACCGATTTCGATCAGAAAAATTTATACTGGTCAGAGTTATAAACAGATCAAAGTTATGGTTACAAGATTGTAAATGCTATCAAAACAGGAGTCGTGTCAAAGGATTTGGCTTTCTTGCAAATAGGACCTGTATCACACAGCAGATGACAGCTCTGAGGTTCATTAGAATTTGGATCTCGAAACATAATCTAAAAGGAAGAGACCAGAGAATTTAAGGACGATAGTGGAGATCTGTGTCGGCGTGTATATGCCAAACTGATTTAACATAAAATGAATAACCAATGTACACAAGGATCATGTCATATTCTTTCTTAGCTACAACTATCGAAGAATCAGATAGAACAGGATATCTGCAGAGAGAAGGCCAGCCTGGTATGGCTCCAATGAATATGTGCTACAGACTATGTTGTACAGTGATGATGGAAATAAATAAAAAACAATTGAAAAAATATATTTACCGCTAGAGTTGAAGGGCATGAAGTGACGACGTTGGAAGACAATAGGATGAGACCTAGAAAAGCAGTGGTCATCAATATAAAAGCTGCAATACTTTTAGAACTTATTGACTGGAGATCTGGAGCCCAGAGTCCTCTTTTACCTGCAATTCTGTAATGGCAAAGGTCTGGAAATTTCTTTCAGCAAGTCGTTGGTAGTTCCTCATTAGTTATCACAAACTCAGTCCGTGGGAATGTGTCCCAAGATGACAACTGAGGCTGCCGTTCATTTCTATGGTCAAGAAAGACGTGACTATTATATTAGGAGCCAAATGATTAAACGCCAGTTTATAAGAACGATCAGAAGCAAGAAGAATATGGCGTTCTAGATTAACTTTGTAAAATTACAATGAAAATTTAATGAAAACACACAAAAGTTTAATAAAATTAAATTAAGAAAATTAATAAATTTCACACGTCTCTTTAAATAAATAATGTCAGATATTATACCAATTTTAAAACTGTAAATTGGCCATGGTAGGGTTCATTTTATTTTATGTTTAAAACTGCTTTGGATTCAGCATGCATTAATACACATTTTCATCACTAGTCGTTTTAAAAATTCGGTAATATACTACTTTACTCCTGAAATTGACACGCCTTAATAGTATGGTCAGATATAATTTCCCGATTGGTAATTCAACTATGCAGCATTGTTGTGTAATTTGCTATAATGCTAACAAAATATCTTGCTAATTTAATTTGAAACGGGAATTTTACCATAAAATATTGTTCATAGTATTGTAAATATGACAATACACCTAACCATATCTATTGTCATAATGACAATAAACGATTGGCGAGACTTGTATTTCCAACCCATAGTATTGTTCTAATTTCAACTATGACAAATAGGATTTTATGACTACTCCAACCATATTGCTATTAAGTAATTACATCAACAATATCGCATTGATCAAGGTACGATATTTTATGTACGTGACGTAAACATTCTGCACATATACCTTACTTTGTGGGCTATTCATAAACAATAACATGCTATACTTTACACTCACCTTTAAAGTTTTCAAGCAAATTATAAAATATTATTGTTTTTATCATCCTTAGCTACTCCTCACACATTCTTCTAATTTCTTTAGACTCGAACACAGAACATGGCTTCCAAACACATAATGTTCCACATAACTGTATTGTTCTATTGACTATGCTATTTACATTTTCTGTACATGCACATCCAACAATCATACAGTATTATTCGAACAGAAATAAATATATTGTCAAACTTGTAGGTCATGAATGAACATCTTCTTATTTCTTCTGCGAAGCCTTTGGTAGCCTCATAGCACAAAACATATGTAGTAATTTTGGGGTGTGTCTTCTAAACTGTCATCGTCTTAAAAACTATGTGTACAAATTTTGAAAACAAAACATTGAAATTTGATACATATGATTTTTCCTAGCAACGTAAAACTTAGCTATAATTGTTTACGAATCACGACTATACAACAATACCAGATATAGGCAACTTATAAGGGTATCATTACCGTAGCACAATTATGGTTACGATCACTATAAATTTTAAAATACAGTTTAACAAGTTGCATTTAGTAGGGTTTTTTCATGTTTTGAAATACACATTTATAATTTTTGGCCAGCTTCTACACTATAATATTGATTATCGCTTGCTGCAAACAGAGGTTTTTGTGTGAAAACTCACATTCGTGTTACAGTGTTTTTTCTTAAAGGGCGGAACTTAATACTGTCTGGGTCGCACATAATATGATACTTTGGACTTGAGATTAAAAATGAAGACCTGAATTGAAAAACATCCGAATTCCACCGCAGTATATTGTTCATGAGGAACGAAAACAGTCCAAGGCCTTCGTATGTTATCCTATTCAGTGGAAATTATTTTGTATTAAAAATAGGTTTCTGAGCTGAGATTAGTATGTCATATGTATGGAAGTGGATAGCCCTTGGAACTTAGATACCGACCGACGCGGACGAACAAAAAAAATGCAAATACGAAAAAAGTGGACTTGGGATGTTTTTCAATCAGTTCTTCGAATATGCTTGAGGAATACATTATCACTAACCTCTGATCTTCAGGTAAAAACATATGTTTGTCCTCAGTATCTAGTTGAAAATGAAGTTATATATGTACGTTTCATAAACTATTTGTATATTGGTGTAGTGAATCAGTGTTGCCAACCGATTGTTTTTTAATTCAATGTTTCAGATTATTTCCATTTCGTTAGAACTATTTGCACCAAAATTAGTCTAATCATTATTAGACACAATAGAAAAAATATGTGGATGCCACCGTCTCAAATCACCCCCAATTGTCAGTGTTGCCAACCAATTTTCTATACAATCAGTTGTTTGTTTGTTTTTCCAAGTTTCTTGGCCTGAGCCGCAAGTTGCCTAAAGGCCTTAAATCAAATTAAATTAAAATACTAATTGCTTCCATTACGTTAGACGTAGCAAATGCCAAATTTTGTATAAGTATTCTTCAAACACAATATAAACATTGCGAGTGTACTCGTCTCCAAACACACCTATAAAGCAATCTTCGCGGTTGTTAGTAGAATCACAGTACTGCGTCGGGACGGTGATATTTACAGAATTTTTCTATTGTATCCAATAATGTTTAGACTAATTTTGGTGCTGATACGTCTAACGTAAGGGAAGTGATTTGGAAAATGACTCTAAAAGCAATAGATTAGGCAGCACTGATTCTCTGCACCAATGAGGACTGTTCTAGTGGCTCTGAGATAGTGAAACCAAGACCTATTCAACTACTTTCCTACACTTTGTGGTTCATAATTTCTGGACAGGGGATGGTAACATTGACAACGGGGTGTTTGAGAACGAGGACATCACAATATGTTTCTATTGTGTTGAATAATATTTATACCAAGTTATGTGTTGCTGAGTATAACGTAGTGAAAGTAGTTTGAATTTTGTTTGATTTAAAGACATTAGGAAACTTTCTGCTCAGACCAAGAAATTTTAAAAATTGAATTGTGTAGAAAATAACCTGTCAACACTGACAACTGGGGGTGTTTCGGGAGTTGACACTCACAGAATTTTTCTATTATATCCATAATGTTTATGGCAATTTTAGCGTAGATGAGTCCAACGGAATTGAAACATTTTGAACAATTGATTTTGTTTTAAAAATGGGTTGGCAACACTGAACCACTGTACCAATCACGGCGGTTCCAGTGGATCTGAGCTAGGCTAGTCAATGCCTTTCCAACAATACCTCAAACACCTCTCTGCAACTTGTAGTTCCAGAGATTAAATTTCCGCAGACGGACGGACAGACAGACTGCGAGGGGATTATAAGGTATCTTTTACTTTAGATTCGCTATCAAGGAACCTAAAATGGACCACACAGCATTAGCAAGTGAAGAAACCTGAGTCAGAACTAAAAATTTGGTCCATAGACTGAATATGTCTGAAAGTGGATAAATGAGATTAAAAGTTTGGTCGGGCTTTCGACACTTAGCAGTCGCTCCAGTATCGTTACGTAGAGCTCGATGATTTTATCATACTGAAGCTATTCTGTTTCTGTTATTATTATTTTCATATCTGTGTGCAGTGGCGGCGTAAGGCAAGTGAACTTGATTGGAGCCGAGAGCCCGGAAACTTGAATGAAGCCTGTTCGCGAACACTGCTACTTTTGGCCCCAATATCTTATTTTCCGTATTCCGAGCCAGAAGGCAAAACTGGAGGCCGTACGGGAGCTCTCTTGCCAAGACAGATATCTTCTCGTTCACTCATCACAACCTATACATAAAAATGGTTATTCAGATTGTGCAGTCATGCTTATTAGCCATTAAAATCAAACTACAAATAAGAGTCTTGAAACGGCATAGCTATTGTGTCACCGACCACCATCGATATGCTCCATTAATTAATCTTAAGAAGCGATTATTCACTTGTGTCGACGACCGGCCGGGGGCAAGGGCATCGCTAGCCCTCCTTAAGCTGTCCCTGTTTGTGTGCATTGTTGTTTAAAAATAGTTGAGAAACAAAAAGTATAACTGTGATGATTATTTTCTTTGCCATTTTAGAAGTGTTGTTTTCTACTTCTAAAAGAACGAGCCGTGCAACTACTCACAAGTAATTGAGCCAAGAAAGCGCCTGTGGACTTACTCTTCTGGGTCTAAATACATTATGGACTTACTTATTTCTGTTATTAATCCTGTTACGACAAAATCGACCAACCATTCGTTGAGGCCTTCTGAAATCTCTATAAAACTGTATCTCATATTGGTTTAAATTGGTGTTATGCTGTTCTGACTCTCAAATACAGATATACTATTTGAAAACTTAGACCATTCCTTGCACCTGAAGAATCCACGAAAATGGTTCATTTTTGTCGTTTACAGCTCCTGGGGTTGCCAGACGTCCGGCTTTTAATGAAGAATTAATTGTCCCGAAAACTGCTTTTGGGACGGCTGTTTGTCCCGGTTTTGTTTTTATAACTGTGTGAAGTGTCATCTTGAGTGTTCTTGGGCATAATGCTAGTGCGGAATACATTCTCTCATGAATGTACAATGAACACAGGAACAAAACCGCTTGTAGGTGTCATTAATTGAAGGAATAATACTGTATATATAACTATCGTGTGACCTGCTTAGTGTTCTATAATGATGGAAGCCAGTAACAAGATCTCTGTATGACTTTAAAGTCAGATAAATATCAATAGCGAGACCGATAATATTATAGGTTACGGTATGTTATTTGAATATATTTATCGCCTTTTTGTCTACGAAGAAATGTTCCAGCACTCATTACAAACTTATATGATAATTGACATATTTATATAAATTTTACAATTAGTTTGATTAATTGAGTCAACAAGATGCCAGTAAGGAGCACCGTTGCGTACCACCAGACATCATATATATATATATATATACGAGAGCCACTATTTATATTTTGAGCCTTGGAAACACTGATTGTATTTAGGCGCCATTTGACGTTTCCATAGAAACGTCTGACATTCTTGACCATAACGTACTTCAAATGTTTTGTCAATAGCTTTATTTGTGTTGTTTACGTTGAATTAAAGATTGCGTGACAACAGAAAAAATGGAGTTAACTCGTGAACATTTTCGTGTGATGATTTTTTACGAATTTCGACGTGGATTATCCAAACAAGAGTGCATCGATCAACTGATTTCCACATTTGGCGATGAAGCCCCATCCTTTGCCACTGTGAAACGCTGGTATAACGATTTTAACCGTGACCGCCATTCGCTCATTTACTAAATTCGCGCAGGTCGTCCAAAATCAGTTGTTATTCAAGAAAACATTGATGCTGTGCAAAATCTAATACTGCAAGATCGTCATGTGACATACTGTGAGATTGAGGCAACCCTTGGCATTAGTTCCACCAGCATATATAAAATATTGCATGATCATTTAGCTGTGAGAAAGGTTTGTTCTCGTTGGATCCCACATAATTTGACAAAAACTCAAAAAGAATCTCGGGTCGATTGGTCCACACAAATGCTCAATAAATACAATGGCGGTGCTTCAAAAGACGTATATAAGATTGTAACAGGTGACGAATCATGGATATATGCATATGAGCCGGAACGTAAACAGCAGTCGACTGTATGGGTGTTCCAAGATGAACCAAATACAACAAAAGTTGTTCGCGCTCGAAGCACATCGAAACAAATGGTCGCCTGTTTTTTTGGGAAAACTGGTCATGTGGCAACTGTGCCTTTAGAGGAACGTAGAACGGTGAACTCTGAATGGTACACAACAATTTGTTTGCCGGAAGTCTTTGGTCAAATACGGAAAAGAAACAAGCGCCGTCAGATCATTCTTCATCAAGACAATGCGAGCTGTCACACATCTCGTCTAACAACCGACTATTTGAACACTCAAAAAATCGAATTGATGGGTCATCCGCCGTACAGTCCTAATTTGGCACCCAATGACTTCTTCTTGTTCCCGAATGTCAAGAATAAATTGCGTGGACAACGATTTTCGTCGGCGGAAGAAGCCGTTGATGCTTTCAAAAACCATATTATGGAGGTGTCTCAAGAAGATTGGAAAAAATGCTTTGACAAATGGTTCGAACGAATGCAAAAGTGAGTATTTCGGAAAACAATAAATCAATTTTCAATGACACATTACTGTTTTTTTCATTGTTAGGCTCAAATATATAAATAGTGGCCCTCGTATATTCGTAGATTGATGTTCCGGTTTACGTTCCGGCTATCCTGGGGTGTCTTGTCTATCAGAAATGTCCAGTTACTGGCTACAGGGCTACACTTTCTCGACACAGTGTTGGGGGTTCCACGAAAGTCAGTATTCAAAGAGAAGTATTGTTATTTGGTTCACCGACTATACACAACTACTTTATATTTTGCCCTAGACTATATTAAAATATGCCCGACAGCCGGGTTCCTCCAAGTTAAATATTTCTGGGGTTGCCAGACGTCCCGTTTTTTATGAAGAATTAACAGTCCCCGCAGAAGATTCAGGAGATAGAGGAAAACGCCAAGACAAATAACATACGAGATCTATACAAAGGGGTAAACTCATTAAGAAAAGGTTACCAGCCGAGGTTAGGCATGATTAGAAATGAACGTGGAGATCTTCAGGCAGATCCGACTAAAATTGTCGATGTGTGGAAAAGTTATCTCGACAAACTTCTTAATGTACACAACGGGGAACAAACAGAGGAATTTAAAATCCATACCGCACAACCGTGGATTGCCGAACCTAGCGAGATCGAGACGTCGGTCAAGAAATTGAATATTTTCAAATCACCAGGAATAGACAATATTCCAGTCGAATTATTTAAAGCAGGAGGAACGACACTAATCAAGGAACTACATAAATTGATAAGTGCTATATGGAGAAAGAAGGAGCTCCCAAAGGAATGGAAAACATCAATAAATGTTCCGATTTACAAAAAAGGCGATAAATCGGACTGTAATAATAACCGCGGAATCTCGTTACTTCCACCCGTTACAAGGTATTAAGTAATATTCTGTTAACACGCATAAGTGTATACGTAGATGAAATATTTGGAGATCACTAATATAGATTTAGAAGAAATAGATCCACATTGGACTAGATTTTCGCCTTCGGACAAATTTTGGAGAAGAAATGGGAATACAATGGGACGGTTCATCAACTATTCATTGATTTTCAGAAAGCATATGATTCTATCAAAAGAGAAAAGTTATACAGTATTCTGACACGATTTGGAATTCCGAAAAAATTGGTTCAACTAGTGAAGATGTGTCTCAGCGACCCCATAAGCAGAGTACAGGTAGGTAATAATATGTCAGATAGTTTCGAGATTCGCAACGGATTGAAACAAGGCGATGGCTTGTCACCACTGCAGTTTAACTTTGCGTTAGAAAATGGGATTTTAAAAATTAAAGGGGACAAAAAGGGACTATCATTGAATGTTGTGAATCAACTGTTTGTATACGCGGATGATGTAGATCTAATAGGGGACGATATAAATGCACTACAAAACAACACCGATGTCTTAGTAGAAGCGTGCAGTGAGATAGGTCTACAGGTAAACATAGATAAAACAAAATACATGATAACAAGATGAAACACAGGGAATGAAGGAAATAAAAATATAATAATTAGGGATGAGGTCATAGAGAAAGTAAACAAATTTAAATACTTAGGAGCATACGTAACAAGCAAAAATGAGGTCACGAAAGAAATAATATGTCGCTTAGTATCGGGGAACGTATGTTTCTATTCAGTCCAAAAGCTTCTAACATCGCGATTAATATCAAGGAAGTTAAAATTGAAAATATACAGAACGGTTATTTTGCCGGTAATATTTTACGGTTGCGAAAGTTGGAGTACGACCCTAGCAGATGAATATAAGTTATGTGTATTTGAAAATAAGGTTTTCAGAAAGATATACGGGACGAAACGGGACGACATGAGTGGAGAGTGGAGGAGACGGCATAATGAAGAACTCCACGCATTGTATGATTCACCAGATGTTGTAAAAATAATGAAATCGCGACGACTAATGTGGGCAGGCCATTTAGCTCGGATGGGGGAAAACGAAGGTTATATTTCATCCTGGTTGGAATGCCGGATGGAAGGAGGCCATTGGGAAGACCGAGACGTCGTTGGGAGGACAATATTAGAAGAGATTTTCGAGAAGTAGGTGTTCGTGATGAAAACTGCCTTGATATTACCCAGGACAGAATTCAATGGTGAACGTTTGTCACTGCGACGATGAACTTGCTGGTTCCATAAGCCATAGAGTTGGTTAGTTATTAGTAAAATAATATTTCCCAATGTTGGTTTATATTTTATAATTAAGCATAATGCGCAAATAGGTTACGTGTTTTAACCTCTGTAGCGTAAGTGTGGTGTAAAATAATGTCAGCATCAACTTTAATGGTCATTTTGCTCCCACTGATGCCACGAACGTAATTTCTTTCTCAAATTATTTTAGTTTTCTATAGTCTTATCAATGTTATCTGAAAAAATAATTTCTTAATTAAGTACGAGAAGAAAAAAATCAACTAAAATTTCTAAGAGTCCTTGCTAAATATGAACAAATAAGACTATTGTCAATTATTTATTAACTACCTCAATATTTCCGCAAGCTAAAAACATTCAGAATAAAATTTTACAAGTGTCACATACTAGAATATATTATTCCTATAGTAAATACAAATATAAATCATTTTATAAAACAAAGTTTCAAGTGAGTAATTGCGTAAACTTTATGCAAATTTACTAAAAAATGTTGAGATTAGAGAACCAGAACATAATGTTGTGAATTTAATTGTGACAATCTTTCGCATAGGAACAATGGAATACGATGTGAACTACTAAAATCATTTTACAACTCAATAACATAAATGATAAAACTAATAAATTCAACTAAAGATATAATAATTCATTTAACTTGTGGTCAAAGGCATAAGAATTACTTACAGAAATGAATATTTACAAAGAGATTATATCTGAAACAATTTGAAAATAATGCAACAATGCACAGTTAGCAATTCTGTAAAGAATACTGGCTTCTAATGGTATCACAACTTTGATATCTTGATTTAAAACATGTAAGTGAATTTTTACTTGGATCCTTAGAGGGCTATGAAGTTCTTAGTAGTTGCGAACCGCTTATCTTTCAGAATTCAGGAACATTATTTCCAAGCACGATACCTCTTTTCATTCCATCGCTAGTAATGACACCATAACGTATACATCCTCCAGTTGCAGCGTCACGGCCAATTGCCAGAGCAATTCCTGAGATTGAAAGTAGCCTCATAACAAACATGGTTCATGTGTCCTTTTAAATTTACAAAAGATGCCAGAATATTCACTGATTAGGTTTAAAAATGTAAAATCTATTACAAACTTTGAAGGTTTAATTTTTTTCTGTTAGGTTAACTAGAACGAAAGGAAATTAGACTTATATGCTTTAACCAAAATATTTAAAATAATTTCCTTTTAAAGGTATCGAAGTAAATAGTTGCAACACAAAAGGGAATCTGCAGATTTTGGACTAAGGAATGTGTTTCTTAAAATGACGTTTCGGAAACAAGTTACCAAATGGTCGTAAAAACTCTAGTATCTCTTTCAGTAACCTCTAGTATCATAGTTATACCACATCTAAGCAGAAAAAAATAAAGTAAAACAAGATTACACCTCTTGACCTACTTTACAAAACATAATAAACTTAAAATAAAAGATGTAAATGAAATAAAATACCAATTATATCGTGCTGCTGTAAATCAAGGAGTTCCAATTCCACAAACACCAAACAATGCGAAATAACAATATCTAGTATGTTCCTTCAATTCTTAGAAAAGGTCTTCTCCAAAAAAAGGTTTACTTCCCCCGAGCATCAAAATAACTTGATTCTAGAAACATCTGAGTAAATAACATTCGAGAAATTTCTGGAAAAACCGTTGCAAGATAATAAGTTCTAGCATGTTCCTCTGAGCACCAAAGGTACGAAACAAAGAAAAATTACATGAAGATAAAAATAAGTTAGTTGTGCAAGTGATGTTCTCCATGACAGTCACGGGAGACGTCCTCTCTACGTTGACGATACAGCAGTATTCATCGACATTTTGAAAATAATGGTGATCCCTCCTACTAATAAATCTGATATCCTTAATAAAATCAATATAAAACATTAATATATAATACATTTAAGTCAGCGTATACCGGGTTCACAGGCGGGTACAAGGCGGGATATTTTGGTATTTTGATATTTTGGTGGCGGGAAATATCGATTTGAAAATTTTAATTATATCATGAATAAAATCGATATCAATCTACCAGAGTTAGGTTAGGTCTGCAGAAAAGATCTAGAAAGAGGTTAAAACATCAATCTACTAAAATTAGGTTAGGGCTGCAAGGATAGATCTAGAATGAACTTCCGTTAGCCGGAAAAAGAGGTTAAAGCATACGTCATAACCTAGAATTCCAACCACCAATCACAGGCCGTTTCGACCTGTGACGTCATAATTTTTCAGCCAATGAGGGATTGAGAAAAACGTTTAATTATCTCACCAATGTTACTAAGCTTTACCTTTCCCACATGTAATTTGCAGAGTTTGAACTTCATTGAACTTAGATATTTGGCTAGAGACCCTCAGAAAGCTACATCTTAGAAGATGCATTCACAAGAACCTATTTTGGATGCAGAATTTAACAATTGCTAAGTGGCTTGAATATTGTCCATGCTTAGATTGTCAGTATGCTTAGACCGTATAATCTGCAATCCTACAATAAGGCTCTTGCTCTTAAAACATTACAATATCATGCTTTATGTACGTTTCGAGTTTCTCTTCTATTTAAGGTATAAAGGTATAAATTCCCAAACTTTGTGTTCTTTAAAGTCCTCATAGTCAAGAAAATTGTGGTATTAAGTATTTACCGTATGTTATTTGAAGGGCATGGAGGAAAGCAATGATAACCTTCGTTTAAAAGCATAGTTGAGTACAGAAAGACAATCGTAACACTCATGTGAGTTGAACTGTGGAAAGAGTTCAAGTTAAAAGCAAGAGATGTCAGCGTCAATTTGTTTTATGGGAAGTCGCATATGCTGGCAAGACAGAATGAATCTGCCTAACGTAATATATCAGTTCATGCTCAACGTTGGTTACCATTGTCTTCCCCTGAGCCCTTCATTTAAATATATTTTCGTGAGCCTTTTTTTAAAATATATTTTTATTTAGTTTAAAAATGCGATGATTTATCAGCGATCAGTTTGAAACTTCGACTAGTTTACTTAAATTATAGTTTCCTTTACCGATATATTATAATCACATATCCGCACCTTATTATAATTTTGTTAGTATTATCAAAGCACGATTCGTTATTTACTGAACTGTTATTATGAAAAACGCACACAACGCTTTGATCCCTGAGAAATAACGAAAGTTATATTTCTCATATTAGTGAGTGGTAAAATTCATCACCGAGGCTTTTTCTGTGCTCTCGCATTTTTTCTTGGATGGTTAGTATTCCACTTATTGGAAAGTTTATTGTGTTAAGTTAGTTGTTTAAAGCAATTGTGTGTTTCACTAGTCTAGTGACGACTAGGTGGGCATAGGAGGTGTGAAACCCTCGTACAAGCTTATGATTACAGTGTCCATTGATATTAAAGCAGATGTTTCATTATAAGAGGAACTGCGAGGGTCAGTCAAATGAAAACTTTAAATTTGTAATAAAAACTCGAAATTTTGCGCCACTGTCCTGTAAGTTGGTAGTATTGTTGCTAGGAGTGTAACGAATGTCCAATATCTGGCAGAAGATGAAGAGGCGTCATATTAACAGTGTAGATATGAACGCCCAACTTTAGACATGCAACAAAGAAGAGTAGCATGCTGTTATTAGATTTTGACTAGTGAAAATTCATCGTAGAATAAAAGCTAAGTATGGTGAATCATGGTTGTCACAGCAGCAAGTGAATGAGTAGAGTAGAAAATTTACAAATTTTCTGTGAAAGTCGCTAGACATCCGTGTATAATGTTTGATATTTGTCAAAGACGCTTCTCGCTCAGTTCAAGGAAATCGCGTTGTGGGGTCGAACAGTACTGCAGCTGTCTAAGCATTAATAATGGAAAATCGCCGAGTCACTGTGGATCTGATAACCATAATTGTGGACTTAAGTCATGGTTCAGTACATCACATTATGCATCACACTGTGCTCCAGCTTCAGAAAGTGTCGGTAAGATGGGTACAACAGCAGTTGACACCAGAGCTGAAACAGCGACGTGTCGACGTCTCTGAACTTGTGCATCGTTTTGAATAAGATGATGTTTTCCTGACAAGACTCGTTACTGGGGATGAAATGTGGGCCCGCTACCACATATCTGCAACGAAAGGAGTGAGCATGAAATGGGATCATTCTTTATCCTCAAAACCGAAAAAGTTTCATATAGTACCACATGAAGGGAAGGTAATGCTTACTCTCTTCTGGGACCAAAGAGGCGTAATTTTGGAGCATTATATACCTAGAGGGAACACAGTAACCTGTTCCTCGTAATCAGATCTGCTGAAGACCTTAAATATAAACAAAATGACGTGGTCTGTTGCCTACAGGTATCATTTTGCGGCATGATAAAGCTCAGATTCATACTGCCCGTACAACAGTTGCTGCTATTGGAGACCTGTATTTTTAGTATGTTTCCCACAACCTCGTTACTCACCAGATCTCGCTCCCAGTGATATTCACATCTTTGGACCGCTCAAGGAGGCATTGGAAGCATATAAGTTACGATCGGCTAAAGAGGTACACCGAGCGATGTATGATTGAAAACGAAGATAACTGAAAAGATTTTTCCACAGGAATTCAAGCACTTTCTAAGCGTTGGAGGACTTGTATTCAGCATGAAGGGATTATGAAGAAAAATGATGCAGATGTGTTTCTTGTTCGCTTAATAAATTCTTTTTAAAAATGTGTATATGTTTTTTTAAACAACTACATGCAATTTAAAGCAACAGATGTAAAGAAGTTTGTTAATCTTTATAAAATGTTACAAGGCCTTCTTTTGTAATTAAGGAAAGCTCTAAAGAAACGAATTCATTGCATATTCGAGCATCCACACCGCTGAAACATTTCGAAGATGAAACCTAGTATACAGTATTAGAGGGGTAATAAGACAAATATTTACCATTCTTGACAAAGTTGACACATTCCTTTTCATTCATGAGCTTGTTTTCGTCATACAAATAGTCCAGATAACCGAATAAGTAGGCACAACCAGAACCACCAGTTGCTACACGTTGCCTTACAATCATTCCACCTATTGGAATCATGTAGACCTACAAAAAGAAAGTATGAAATAGAACTTCAAAGGTGAATGGTAAATACAATATTATCATTTCTAAACCTCGAAAGTCCGCCTCATAAGGAAAGTCCGCCACATTCTCGTAAATTGTTGGAACTTATATGATGAGAGCAATGACGATTACATTTAGTTTTATGTCTGCGCGTTCATTGCAGAGCCCTTCTCCACTTTTCCCTTGTGCAATCTTTATAAAATGTTAGTAAACTTGTAACTTTAAACTGTCATGGAAAACCTTTCGATACGATAATTTAATTAATAGTATTTATAATAGCATATCAAGTGTTTTTAGGCGAAATATGCATTCTAACAAGATATGTATCCGTAAGTTGATTAGAATTTTCTGAAAGCACGCCTGTACCGGTAAATGCTATACACAAAATAACAGCAAAATGAATTTAATATCGTAGAAAAAACGCAAATCAAGTATCGAAAATGTAAAAACAGAACTCGAAAGAAATTAAAAAGAATTAACAAAAACTGCCTGGAAAGACTGCTCTAGAATTGGGAAATTTATACCTGCAGCTACTTAATCTTAAAATGAACATAAAATATGAATATGGATTTGTTACGTTAGACTCGTTTCATGGAGAGTTATTTAAAAAAAAACTTTGATGCAAGGCAAAAAAACCTTCTGGTCACAATTTCGTGAGCCACGGAACATCACGACTGATCCAATGTAATAATTACAAATGGAATAATACTTACTTGTTTGCTAGGTCATAACATTTTCACTCCATAAATCTTATGACTAACCATTAACCCTAAATGTAAAATAGAAACTTGAGCACAATAGTATGAAAGACTCAGAAAGTTTCAGCGACAGCAAAAGTTAAACATGACTGTTTTGCATAGGAAACGAGGTGAAGAAAAAATAATTTTCCTTTATGACGGCATACTACAACTTGATACCTTCAAGTACAGTGAGTCTAGAACTTTCTGCAGTTGTGCCGGACACGAGAATAATAGTGTGTTTTTCTATTGCTTTCGTCAACTGATGTTCAGAAAAAATTCTGCTGGAATAGAACCCTTAGTCAGAAGTTTGTTTGAAATTGAAACCTACATGGGGAAAAGGCAAATGTGCATGAAAAGTGATTTCTTGTAAAACTCATTTTAAAGTCCAACTCTCATTTACTCCCACGTATTCTATTCTTAAAACCGCTATAACTTGATTTTTTGAGCTTTTGGATTAAAACTTTCTGAGGGGTTAGCTGTCATTCGTAATACTTGTTACGAGTGCAAACTTATCTTTTTTACGTGCACATTCCACTTGCTTTCACTGTACACTTCAATTGTCGCAGAAACCTGTCGATTACTTCAAAAATGTTATAACAACTTTCAAAGAGCTTTTTCATTAATACAACATTTCAATATGAATCATGAATGAGTCCAAAGTTAGCAGCTGCACACAATCGCTAAGGAAAACTAGCAGACATTTTTTCAGGTCAGGAGTGCTGAAGTAAGTATGTGCCATGGATGGAAGTTCCCTTAAGGGGACTAATTGCTATAAGTAACGTTTTTTGTTTTGTTTTGTTTTTTGCATTAGACCCGGTATTATCACTTTGTAAACATATCTCGCACATCTTAGACGAATAAAAACAATGTTTAAGAAAAGTATTTGTTATGCCAGAATTCGTTCACTGTTGTACAATAAACATATTAAGAAATGTGTATTTAAATCTATTTGTGAACAGACGCTGAGGTGATTATCAAAGGTTTAACCTTAATATAAGCTTTTCCTCTTATAAAAAGAAATATCTCATTAATTAAACAATGGAGTAATCTTTTTAAATTTAGGCTTTGAAATGAATCTTCTGTACGTTTCATTTCAAAGTAATAAAAATCTTAAAGTCGTTTTTATTAGAGTATGAAAATAGAAACATAGCTAAGTATGCAGTGTGTAACAGCGTGGAATAACTACAACTAAAGTTAATGCTGAAAATTATTCCAAGCCAACACAAATTAGGGAAATAGCGTCTTCACGTTAAAAGCGCTGTGTAGAATATTATTATAATTATTCTTATTCTTGGAAGACTGTAAGTCATGAACACTATACGCACGAATTGAATATTAACAATTTTATTCGTACTATCCAGAAAGTAGAATCAACAAGAAATATGAAATTTAAACAGTGCAAAATAACGATAAATATATTCAACTGGTAAAATATTACTCTACCCTTCCTTTCTTGTTTTAGTGTCCTTTCTTTTAGTGCTCGGACATAAGGTTGATCTTTAATACCGCCTACTATCTGCCCATGCTCAAGCATGTGCCTTAAACTTTACCACTGATTTAATCAAATTAATACACAAATAATTATATGTGCAATCTTTGAAACGTTCAACTACCATTACCATTCACACTGAACAACGTCCAAGGGAAATTTTGATGTTCAAAAAAGAATACGGCCACAAGAGATTGACCCACAATGCGAATTATCGGCTCGTACATTTCCTAGCATATTTCAAAATCATTACGTAATTTCCCTGGTAGTAATAAACAATGCTACCTTCACAGCAATACAAATGCTTTGCTTCCAAAGACAGCTTCGCTGCCAAACATACATAAAAACATACAATAGTCGCTTGATATTTCAATCATCGCACACAATGAGCAAATTATAAAGGCTGATATTCATACTTTTTTCAGTAACGTAAAATTTGTCTCATTTTGTAATCTGTAACAAAATATAAAATATGTTTAAATAGAATATTGAATTTGAATATGACCACGAAATGGCATCTAGTCATAGCACGTGCAACCGGGTACGATTCCAATGTACCGGACGGCTAAGATAAACCCACGGAGTTCAATTCCAAAATAATTTTACAACTACTACTACTCCAACATAACTATACTACTATACATTACCAACCGAAGCACTATTACAATATCTGGCACTTCTATATATTATCAATGTCGTGAAGACATACTATACTAATAGACCACGATATTAATCGGTGTAAAACCCACCTTTCCGAAGTAACAACTGGCGGGACAGCCGCTCAGTTGCTAGTTCTTGCTGCTGAGGGCAGTACGATCACTGGCGCGCAAACAACAACGAATCAAACCACGTAACAAGAACGCAAGGAGTATTCGGTGGAATTGTTTCAAGTGTTCTAATCTAGTAATGGAAGTGAAGGACTTTTGTAAATAACAAAAAGAACAACGTTCTCCGAAACAAATGTTAAAACTGTACTATTTCGTCGAAATTTTCAATTCCGTTGATTCTTAAAATGATATTTTACTCTGATGAAATAAATATTTTCAGCATTACCTCCTAAGAAGCACGGTTAACAAAATTGAACGAGACTCGAATTACCTGGCCCTTTTTAATGGGATCCCAGCCTGCAATTATGAAGGATGCATTTATTTCGTTACGCAATTTGTAAGCAAACGTACGGCATATATTTGCTGCTGTCTCTACCAGTATTGGCTTTTTCATTTGAAGCCTGAAATGAAAACAAGAACCCATGTTACCAGATCATATATAGAAAGGAAGCATCCTCATTATCAGAATTAATAAATGGAAGGCATTCCTAGCTACAGTCATAGTTGGAATCAAACAGCATAATCATAGATGGTACAGTGATAAGTAATTCAGCCTGCTTATGTATATGAAATCTCATTATTAGCTCGAAGCCCAAATAAAGTTTACTTATGTTCGTTTTATGTTACTACCTGCCGTGATTTTTGGCACTTTATAAAATTCACTTCTTGTATGACCTCCTTAAATGCCACAGGAATGGCTATATGTGAACAGAACGTGATGTGATATGAAAATATTGTAGTGAGCATGTATATACAATAGTGTATCACGTGTCATGAATACTAATCGTGTTCTAAGTAATGCTGATATTGATTATTAATTATGGAAAAGAGCATTTTAATGATCATTTTTACATTTATACACACATGATGCTTTGGTATATTTGACATTAATTCAAATTGCTTTTCTTCTGTGAATGTCTATATTTTAAAATGAAGGGCCACGAAGAGTCAATCTTCCGATATACTTTCAGGAAACCCTCAAATATCTATATTCTTCTCCTGTGTCTTTATTTTTTAGTATCCAGTGGTTCATGGGGTTCTTTCTCTTTCTCATTTATTGGAGAGATTAAGCAGCTAGTGAGCTAACAGCTGGCAGGGAAATAGAGATATCGAAAAAAATAACTTCGGAACCGCGGAATGAAATACATTGCTTTCGTCCATTTTTTTTTCTTAATACTCAAATGCAAATATATCGTAATTTTCTCCTGGATTACCGCATTGTTTCCTATGGATTATTGATGTGTTTCCTTTAGGACGCTATAGTGCCTTGAAGGTAGAACAGAGGGTACATGGAATTGCTTTTCTCCCAGAACCAGTATTACTATAAAACTATACAAGTGCTATACAAGTTAATAAAATGAGCGTCCCGAACCCGGGATTATAGCGAGTTTATAGAAACTTGGCCTTGTTCTTCTTCGGTGATCAATCCTCAGAGAAGTAGGTTAGAGTCCTGCATCAGATCGTTGCAACTGATATGGAGAAAGGAATGGCCATCAGTCCGTTGCAACTGATATGCCCAAGGGTGTACCAGACCCGTTGCAGTCGTCTGTACAGAAATTGAACAGACAAGAGTCGACACTAGACTATTGCAACTGTTGTGCCGAAGGATGTACCAGACCCGTTGTAGTCATACGTACAGGTTTGCGGTTCAAAGGAGACACACCAGTTTCATTGCAAACGTGTGTGTGTCAGGTAAGGAAGGATTCATACCAGTTCCGTTGCAAACATGTGTATGAAGGATTGCTTCATCCCGTTGCAGCCGATAAGCAAGAAGGTTAGCAAGAGGTGACCACCCAGGCGATGAGTGATACTGGTAGCCTAGGTGTTCGGATATTTATAGGTCTTTTTGGGAGTGACCCTCTAAGTCCCTCCTTCAGCTGTGCTGGCTCCCTCTGACTGCGACACAAACTCCATCTACGGTTGTTGCTTGAACTGTTGTTGTCGTCTGCTTCTATGATGGTTTGTGACATTTACTATTTGCTTGTGTTGCTTTTAGTACACACATATTTGTTTACGAAGCGTAGTAGACACTTTATTGTTTGATTACATCTTGAGTGGGTTGCACGTGCTCTCAGGCACGCGGTCCATTACAATATGTCTACAATAAGTCACACAAGTATGCTTTCTCACATGACTGGCACTGGGATGTTGAACAAGTTTTTTGTTTCGGAATTCCAAATTGTACCAGAATATTGTATAGCTTTTCCTTTCTGATATAGATATATGCTTTCTTAAAATCTTTGAACAACAGGTGAACCGTCCCATTGTATTCCCATTTCTTTTCTAATATTTGTCTCAAGGCGAAAATCTGATCCAACGTAGATATATTTAAACCCATATTGCTGATCTCCAATTATTTCATCTATGTATACCAGGTGCAAAAGTTTTTGCCGGTTTTTGTGGTAAAGAAAACACATAATTTTCAAGGGAAATTACTTTTGTTTTATTCAAAATATTGACCATCGGCTTCTACACATTTCGCCCATCTTTCAGGTAATTGATGCATACCATGCCAGAAAAACTGCTTGTCTTTTGCGGCAAACCATTCGTCGAGCCATTTTCCAACGTCTTCGAAATTGCTGAAGTCCTGCTCTGCGAGCGCGTGCCCCATTGATGTGAAGAGGTGATAGTCAGATGGCGCAAGGTCTGGGGAGTACGGCGGGTGCGGAAGGATGTCCCATCCAAGCGATTTCAAGGTGTCTTTCATTGGTTTTGCTGTGTGAGACGGCGCATTGGCGTGTAACACAAACACTTTGCCATGTCTTCGGGCCCATTCCGGTCGTCTTTCGATAAATGCGTGATTTAAATTAATCATTTGTTGGCGATAGGTGCATTAACGGTTTCGCCGGGCTTCAAGAGTTCATAGTAAACAATACCGCTCTGGTCCCACCAGACACAAAGCAAGGTCTTCTCGCCGAAGCGATTTGGCCTTGGTGTTGAAGGACCGGCTTCGCCAGGTGAAAGCCACGATTTTTTCCGCTTCGGGTTTTCAAAATAAATCCATTTTTTGTCACCCATCAGAATTCGATACAAAAAGGATCTTCTTTCGTGGCATTGAAGCAGCATTTCACAAGTGACTTTGCGATTTTCCATTTGACGATCATTCAAATCGTGTGGGATCCATTTACCCAGTTTATTGATCTTCCCCATTGCTCGTAAACGTCTGCTGATTGTTTCTTGTGACACATTTAATGCTTTTGCCAATTGCTGTTGAGTTTCAGTTGGGTCATCCTCCAATAACACCTGCAATTGTTCGTTTTCGCACTTTTGTGGTCTACCAGAGCGCGCACTGTCTTTCACATTGAAATCACCACTTTTAAATTGTCGAAACCATGTCTCACATGTTCTAATCGATGGAGCGTGTTCACCATATGTTTCTACCAGCACACGATGACTTTCAACAGCCTTTTTCTTTTGATTAAATAAGAAAAGCAATGCGTGTCGCAAATGTTCTTTTCCAGGCACAAACTTCGACATGATCACTGAACGATAAAACAAAGACGCTAGTGTTTGGCGGACTCAACTTGTGTGTGTTTGTAGTTTAATGTTAGACGAACAAAATGACATATGTGTCAAATGAATACGCTGCGTACTTTTCGCTGGCGCCATCTCTTAGGTAAACCGGAAACTACTTATGCATACACCTGATACGGTGAGGCGTGTTTGCAGGATATTACTTAACATTTTATAGCATCTTGCAAGTAAAGAGATTCCGCGTTAATTATTGCTGTTAGATTTATCGTTTTTTTATAATTCGGAACTATTACTTGGGTTTTCCATTCCATTGGAAGCTCCTTTCTCCATATAACACTTATCAATTTAAGTAGTTCCTTGATTAGTACTGCTCCTCCCGCTTTAATGAATTAGGCTGGGATGTTGTCAATCCCTGATAATATAAAAGTTTTAAATTTCTTTATCGCAACTTCGACTTTAATCTCGCTAGGTTCGGGGACGGTTCTGGGGTATATATTTCAAATTCTCCCGTTTGTTCTCCGGTATGCACATTAAGAAGCTTGTCGAAATAGCTTTCCCATACCTCGAGAATTTTAGTTGGATCCGCCTAAAAATCCCCACGTTCGTTTCTAATCAGCCCTTATCTTGGTTGGTACCTTTTCTTAATGAGTTTACCCCTTCGTTTAGATTTCGTATGCTATATGTCTTACCGTTTTCCTCCATTTCCTGAATTTTCTACGTCAAATATTTTTGCTTTATGTTTCTAAACCTGAATGTGGCGTTACATTTCGAATTACTGTAGTGGTTTAAATTTGCTTCGGCTTTATTGTTTAGCCATCGCTGCCTTGCTTGTTTAAGCTTTTCATTAAGCTTAATGCATTCTTCATCAAATCAAGGCTTGATTTGCACTCGGTTCTTCTCACATACACGTTCTTTTTCTGTACCCTTCACAATGTCATGAATCTCCTCTCACATGTTATTCATATCAGTTTTATTATTACTAAAAATGTCATCTTCATTAGTACTCAAGTTGGCTAATATTTCGATTTGGTAATCTGTCTTTACACCCAGGTTATCTAATCATTTTACTTCAAAGGTCCGTTGTTGCAATATTTTGCTTGCCCTGTTCGTAATGCATAACTTTTTCTCACTTTAGTGATCACTAACTGATGGTCGGTGTCGGTGTCGCTTTCCGCTCATCTGTACACCCTAATGTCCATTATATTGGTATGTCTTCGTCTATCCACTAATATTTAATCGACCTAGTTGTGTATTTTTTATCCGGAGATGTCTATGTGTATTTGCGTATATCTTTGTGTTCAAAGTACATCCTCTTTACTATTAGATCTTTCGATATTCTGAAGGTGATCAGATCAGCCTTTCTCCATTGTTGTTGCTCTTTTCGAGAAGACTTTATTTGCCTATAATAGGTCTAAAACTTTCTTCTCTGCCTACCTTTGCGTTGAAATCCCCAATACAATTTTCGCATAATTCTTCGGAAATAGCCCAACAACCTATCTAGCTCATCGTAAAATACATCTTTGTCATTATCATCAGCTTGTTTGGTCGGAGCATGGATTTTTATTAAGACCATGTTGCAACATCGAGTGCGTATCGGAATGTAGGATAGTGTTTCGTTAACGAACTCTATATTCTGGACTGTTGAAACGATGCTGTTCTTAATGAGGAATCCTGCTCCAAACTCGGGTGATTGAGTTCCCCCGTAGTAGAAAGTGTATTTTCCCTATCGAATGTTATCTTGATCCTCCCACCGAAGTTCTTCCATCGCAAGTATGTCCAACCCGTAGTCCTTAGTCTCGCGTAATACCGTCTGAAGAGCGCCTGTTTGGTATAAAGTTTGTACGTTCCACGATCCTACACTAATATCGTTCTTAATCCTGTTCTTGGAGCCCCCTGAAGCAGTCCCGCCTGAAAATCCGAATGGGGGACTATTTTCCTTCCGGAATATTTTACCCTAGGAGAACACATAGAACTATTTGTTGCTGTTTCTTGACATGGTTTTTGCGGTGTAGAGTTGTTAGCTCTACGACCTCGCAGTAAAGACAAACATCAAAGGTGTTGTCCTTTGTTTATCTATAAGCCTTACCGATGTCATTCATCTTCAGCCTGAGAGTGGCTATGGCGAATCTGCTTCCCTTTACCATGATATTTTTGTTCGAGTTATCTTCTCCTAACCTTTGTAGATCCCTCTACTAGCTGCAAGGCAACAGTACTGGTTTTAGTCCGTCCCGGGATATTTCCGGTACCCACCATATCTGGTTGGCATTCTCCTATCCGTCACTTGGAGAGGCGCTTGATAGGAGACCAGTAACTCCAACCCGGTGTGTTAAATACATAATAAAAAACAAATTAATTTATTAATTTTAATTGCATTGAATTTTTAAGAACTAGTGCAATGTTCTTAACAAATTATTTTATTTAATTAAAACAGGCTGACAAGGCTATACAATTAACTTAATTGTAAAAAGATACAGCAAGCGTTACTGTTTCAAAGCTCTAACATCTTCCTCCGACGAAACTCAAAGGAATGTGTTGTTGTTCGTTATCTGAGGAAGATGTTGTCAGAACATTGAAACTGTAACAATTGCTGTGTCTTTCTACAATAAAGTTAAGTGTATAGCCTTGTTAGCCTGCCTTAATTAAATTAAGTATTGATACAAGGCCTCAATATAATTATATTCATAACTATTTAATGCATAGAAATAATAATCTTTTTTCAAGTATCAGAAATTTATCCAATCGGATGTAACCATATGAATAACATTGTTCTGAACTATGATTAGTAATATATTTTATACAGTTCAACAGTTTAGAATGGGTCTATTGCAATACAAGATCGCTAGGTTACAAGAAAGTTACTTACATATGCTTTGTTAAATTGATTATTCGTCGGATGAGAATTGTTTTATTCTATGTCACCAAAAATCGAAAATTGTCTTTTTACTGAAAATGTGTTGTATACCCCCTTTATTTGCAATATCGAGTAAGAGTTCTGATCAGTTCCTGCAGGAAATATAAAAACCAGAAAACTGTTTTATTCTATGTCGCCCAAAGTTACAGAAAAAAAACATTCTGTTTTATTCTATGTAAGTCACTGCCTAATAAGCTATCCGTGACTATAGTGTTATTCTTCGTCATTGGACTTTTGTATTTGTATAATTTTTGTTTTGTTCTATGTCCTTGTCAATGAGATTCACTCTACATGTCGCGTGACAAGGTGACTTCCACCAGTACCTTTTACAGAAAAGGTTGTGAGAGGAGCTGCTTTGAAATCTTTTATTGGAAACGCAAGTAATGATCCTAATAAGTATCATTTTTTTTTCAAACAAATCACGTCCTTTTAAGTGAAGTGCTTTGTAGATACAAAGAGAAATATTAGAACTATTACAGGATGAAGGATGTTTCGAATGATCCTGATGATAATGAAATGGACTAAAATACCACTGTTAGCTTGAACGCATTCAATGACAGCGATGTGGACCCTGACTATGTCCAAAGTAGTAGCAACGACGAGGGTGACCAGCCTGCTGCACCTTCTAACAGTTGCCAGAAAGAGACATCATGTGTGCTTGTTTGAGAAAATCTGGCGTTAGTTTGGAAATAGGTAAAACAGAAATATGCCTAGGTTAACGTAATTTCTGAAAGTGGTGGTTTAAATGGTACTCCATCAGGCTTAAATATAAGACATTTTCCTTCCAGGCTGAGAAAAAATGTTGCATTACTATTTCAAATCCAGTATTGAAATAATATTATGCGTTGAAAGTACCGTCAAATCAGACTTGATAAAAACAATGATCTTAAAGTCCCTAGATAATTTAAAATAAACTCAGATGTGAAATTAACTAGGAACCGTAAGACCAAATATCTGTTATGATCATCACAAACAGTTCCAGAAGTCTTCCGTGTTGTTTGGAATATCTATAAAGGCAATTTTAATTTTAATTAATTAATTGTAAATTACTTTCTGCTTTGAGACAATGAAGAAGTAATCAAGAAAACTGTGAATTGTATTTCCTACATTCACGACTACAGATACGCTTATACCACATAATATCATATATAATTATGTTTGTGAAACAAATATCATATCTTTTTATATGTCCTTTCAGCACAGCAGATAATTTCAAGATCTGATTTCATATAGAGGGTACTCTCTTAAAAACACATTATATTTGAATCTATGATTGGAGAAAAAATAGATAAACTATTGGGCGAAAATAAATTAACATAAACAAATTGTACTTTTCATCAACGAACATAATAGCGTGAGAACAAAAACTTTCCGTTCCACATATATCTTCGGACCTATTATGAATTGAAAGATTCAATTAGCGTTACGAAACGACATGAACAACAAAGAAAAATGTCCTAGACATTATTTATGTGTTCCAATTGCTCCAGTGACTCAGTTAATGATAAATAATTTCCCTATATACCAGAAGAACATATATGGATCTATCATAAGCTTCATAATTGAACAGAAATTAGTGTAGATGATTGAGATCCAGATGGTTGTAATTGCTCGGTAATCCAGTACACAAACAGGAAAAAGACTTTTGTTGTTTCGTACTTCACGTCACAATACAATGTTCTCAGGAAATATTATTACATTAAGACTTTGACAATTATTATAATATAAAAGACACACGTGTAACTGATTGGAAAAAGAAAATACATCCACCGTACCAACGCTAGGCTACAACTGAAACCATGTGCGAACAAAATAAATTACAGCTAGATTCGAATCACTGTTAACTACAGTAACAAATTAAAATTCTGTACATTGTGTTAATTTAGAAGTTATAAGATTTTATTGAAGATATTTCAAAATATGGTTACTTTAATATATTTCCCGTTTCCTATCAACGATTCAATTGAAGCCATATCCTATTATGGCTATTAGAATATCAGTCCTAGGGTTCAGCAATCTTCTTTAAGGTTAAATACGACTCGTGAAGTAAATTTGAGAACTTTGAAATACATTGCACTTGTTAATAAATGATTATGTAACTCATTAACAAAGTTGGTGAAACCCACAAAAATGTTGCAGAATTAATTATAATCGATTGACACAAGATATTGGGATTATTATATTCTAGAAATATTACTAAGATAAGATAAAATTAATTTTATGGGCGGTAACAGCACTATGGCTTACGCCCGTCCCGATACGGGGGAAGCCCCTTATCTTGGTCATATTAAAATTTAGCTGTTAATTAAAATAATATAAAAAGAAGATATTAAAGATGAAGATGTAAAAGGTCTTCACACTCAACCTACTGGTGTAAATGGCCAGTATGACGAGGATGCCCGTAAATGGGCCCGCGAAAGATAAAACAAAAATTGACCATAAAACTTAACAGCTAAGAAACATAATCAGATAAAATAAACGGAAATCATAAAAGTCACTGCAAAAACTAGTTAAAATATTACCGTTTAAGTTTATATGTCGGTTTCCCTTTCCTTCCCACGAGATTAAAATCCATATCCATCAGGGGGTCCTCAACCATGTCGGAGGACAAAGATGAACTTGGCTGATGGATAGTATATGCAGACTCGTCCTGAGCTAATTGTGCAGCCAAAACGTTAGTCAAAGTCTTAATGCTCGTAGCGAGAGGTGAAGTTCGAGCTAATTTGGAGACTTTATAGGGACTAAAAGTAGGCTTAACCCGTGGAGCTCTGGAACTCTGCACAGGTGGTTTTTGTCCCTGACTCTGTGTCGGCGTATTGGCAGAAGTCTCTGATCCTTTGGGAGGCTTCGGAGGATCTACACGCACATCAGACTCTGTTTGTGTTGAGACATTAACGGTCTGGGTACCTACCGAGACAGTTTTAACTCCTATTTTGGCTACAACATGTGAAAACGCACCAGAGGGAAGGGTGCGCTGAGACTCTCTTAATCGACGTTTAGCATCACTAGCAGATATCTTCTCTAATACCATCAGCTCTCTAATGCGTTTTTCCTCCTTAAAAATAGGACAGTCACGCGACCAGGCCGTGTGCTCACCCTTGCAATTAACACACTGAGGTTTCAGTGACTTACAAGGATTCGCACCATGGCTACTGGTTCCGCAAATTGCACATACAGCAGAGGTCACGTTACATGACGTGCTGGTGTGTCCATAATGTTGACATTTAAAACAGCGGAGCGGACTTGGTATATAAGGACGGACAGGCAAGCAATAGAAAGCTGCCTTCACGTCCTTAGGAAGCTGAGGCATGGCAAAGGTCAAAATTAATGATCCTGTCGGTTGTAATTGGCCAGTCTTTCTGCTGTTGATGCGTTTAACATGCACTACACCTTGACGGGCGAGTTCTCTTTTAATCTCCTCTTCAGGAACATCTTCAAGATCCCAACAAGTTATTACGCCCTGCGTAAAATTGAGTTGGCGGTGTGGCTCAACTACAACTTCAAGAGTTCCAATTGAGGTCATCTTCAGGAGATTATTTGTCTGCTTGTCAGTAGAAGTCTCCACTAATAAGGTGCCATTCCGAAGCTTTTTAACATTATGTAGCTCACCTGCAACATGAGTAAGTTGTCTTTGAATTAGGAAAGGGGATATCTTCTTCAAACCACCCGGATTGTCTGTTTCGTTCTTTACTTTAATTACAAGATATCGTGTGATAGTTGGTACGATACTTGTCTGTTCCTCTACGTCTAGTTTCTCTGCTTTGTCACTGGTAGATTCATTAGCTGTATGCGCCTTCTTACTTACGTCAGTGACTTTTTCTTCATTCTGTCTTTTCTTTCTCTGCTTTTCTTTTGGCGAAGGCGACTGATTTTTAGGATGTGGTGGAGCCATGGTGAATGAAAGCCGTAAATGCCCACACTTCTCCGTCTTCGTTCTGAGGAGCCAACGAGGCTGCCGGGTACTACCCTCATCACCCTTGTCAGCAAGCTGGAAATCGAGGCGAAGTCCAATGACTTGGCGTCGAAATCACTTGTACTCCCGACTGATGGATACTTGGGACACCCACTCCCCCGAGTGTTGGCGAGACCAAAGGTCCGAAGAGCTCCCCAATGGCGCACTTCCCAGTCTCAACGAGCTAGACCATCCAAGAATCTGCTGTTAAGAACTAGGCGCTATCCAATGGTTCCGCCCCCTTTCCCCTGGGCCCAGGGGCCATCGTCAATGCAAATACATCCTGTCACATTCTTGAGCATTGCGCGGAGGCGCAACTCACAGCACAAGAGGAGATGAAATAATGAGTCATCAATGGATGAAAAATGAGGTGAATGTAAATGAAATCCTCTCGGCTGGTCCTCCTTTCAGGCAGCGTAGATGTTTAGCTGCGAGGGCTGATTGCAGCCAGCAAAAGCCAGCTGGACGATGGGGTCGCCAATTCCCTACGCCGTATACGAGCAGCGATGGTCTGCTGCTCGGGCTATGTGATGATGCATCACGTTGCGGCCCGTAGGCCTGCGATGAGGTCGCCAATCCCCTACGCTAGTGGGAAGTAAAAATTCTCAATAGAGAAGCACTTTGGCCCTGCTATTGGACTTCCCATAGGCAGCAACGATGTTAGCAGCTGCCAGGGCTGATTGCAGCCAGTAAAACTGACTGGGCGATGGGGGCGCCACTTCCCGACGCCGGGTAGAAATATTACTGTACATAATTGTAGAATTTAGTAATAGTCCTATGTGGATTATCAATTTAACTGTAAAGTACTTGATTATAGATTTAAGTTTGAATTTATTTAAGTGTACTTTGAAGTACTTTGCAAACTTACGCATGTAACTGCAAACTGGTTTTCACAAGTTCTGCTATACTTTGAGTGTGGGAAGTAGTACCAGATCGGCAACAATAGATATTTCTAGTAAGCTCCACAAGTTTATCAGAAACTCTATTTACCACAAAAGGCCTGGAAAACAATAATCAAAATATGTAGCAAATAATTTAGATAACATACTATAGGTTCCCTCAAAAACCGTGCCGGTTTTGATATATCAAATTATGAAATTTAATTTTTCAAAATACATTAACCAAGTACATAAACATGTTCATCACACCTTTCCATTTCAGGTATGCAGAATGATGTCGGACATATGACCCGCTCTGCTGCGCTGGCATGCAAGAACTCTGTCCGTGAGATTCGCTATGACTGCCTGACAAGATTCCACTTTGATTTCGCCGACAACTTGTCAAATTTCCTCCTTTACCTCGCGGGTGTTTTAGGTTTATTGGCATACACCAATGATTTAAGATAATCCCAAAGGAAAAACCGGAAGGAGTTAAATCACATGACATTGGTGGTCACCATTACGCGAGATGAGACGATGATGAGCCATTAGTGCCGCCCGCCCTAAAGCTACAATAGTAAACTGCTCCATGGCTATACACACAATGAAGAAATACGAGAAATTCTAACTGAAGCAACAATCGGAATGTTTATGGATATTGAAATGACACGCTACAATGTTGACAACCGACAATATACCACACGATTCAAAACCGGCGCGCTTTTTGAAGGACCCTAAACATCAAATGAAAAACTTTGGATCTATTTGAATATATGTAGACACATGGTGAATACGAACATTCACAAAGGGGTCGTGGTGGCTCAGGGGTAGTGAGCTTACCTCTGGTGCCAGAAGTCGTCTGTTCGATTCTCGTTCGATCTATGGTAGCTTCTTTATACTGTTAACCCAGTAGCAACGTTACTCGCTTAGGATCTTAATACCAATTCGCCTTATCCCACTAATATTCATAAAGAGTTCATATTATATTAACTCAGAATACTTGTGTTGTGAGTAGAACTCGGATTTTTATGACCTAAGCACTTTATAATATGTATACATTTATGCCCTCAAAGTTACTAAAATATATCCTAAATGTATTGCTAAAAATTGCAATGTACATTTTATTAAACGTTTTACAAAATCGTTGTTTTTGTTTTTTTTTAAATATATAAAAATATTACGTCCCTGCAATAGTGCCCCAAACTTTCGGAAGTAATTATTCATATTAAAACAAGGAAAAAGGAGCTAATTTGAAGAAATTTCGAAATATCCTAGTTTCGGAGCTAGAGGTGCCCAAAGGTTTACAAATGAAGTAATATCTTTTAAAGTAATGACGTAAGCCATGTCGACATAGCAAATCACATTCGTAGTAGTACCTAATACACCTATTTATACTATGTTTATGATTGGTGAATGTGGCTTACAGGTAATTCCTATGCTTGCCCTATTAAACCGTTTGATTCCTTGACAATAATATTCTTGCATTGCGAAATCTGTCTATGCGGCCATCCCTCAATCATAAACATTATATGGATGAATTGGAGAAACTACTTCGACTGTGATTTGCTAATTCAACACCGCTTATGTTATTGTGTAACGATATATGACGTCATCTGTGATGATGCCGCCTTAGCGTTGAGCTCCTGTAGCTCCGAAAATATACATAACTTTGAATTTCTTCAACTGAACTTTTTTTTCGTGTTTTGATGTATGTAATAACCTCCCAAAGTTTACACCATTATTTCAAGGATACTCTGTACAACATTTTGCAGTAAATTGTCGTACACAATGCATTATTATCTTATAAAGCAGTGGGTCTCAAACGTCTTCTTGTTTTACTGTGCCTCTGAGGCCCTCATCAATCATCGAGGTAACCTAGAGATGACAAGCTTGAGAATTCTCCGCTAGGTTGTTCCACTAGTTTATCGAACTATCTCCCCTTTCCACATCATCTTCCTCATTTGATGATGTCAGAACAGTAGGCTATCAACTAATCTCATTTGATTCGGCATTCCTGCGTTGGTCACGCCCGGTTGAGAATCATGCTGTAATGAGAAACATATTTATTTTTTCTGAACCCAAATTTAAACCAGAACTTTCTCCATCATGCTCTGTTTCAAACACTGAGCTCTAATTTGCCATAGTAGATATCTTGCTTACAGTTCAAATCAAGTTACTATCTTAAGTCGGACACACATCTTAACGCTTGCAAATAACACCAATAGTATTTCCAGGATGTGTTATGCTATGCGCAATCTGTATATGCATCACACAATAATTAAACTAAATAATAATGGACCACGTAGCGAATACAAGCGTAAGAAAATAAATTAGAAATGAAAGTTTGATTCTTTACACTGGATAAATAAGGTTAAATGTTTCCTCTTGCGTCTGTTTTTTTTATACTGATGGAACCTTTCAGTATCATTAAGTACACTTGAATGGTTTTATGGTAAATCTCATTATCTTCCGTCCTTAATCGCAATAATATTCTATGAAAAGGGGGAAAAGGCAAACAAAATACCTTCGAATTAGTATGCTGAAGTGTTCGATTGCATTCAAATCTAATTAGTATTTGAACTCAGACAGAATAGTGAACAATTAACTTCATTTGTTCACTTCCAGCTTAATCCAAAGTAAGCTAAACTCTCAGCTCTAACTCTAGTTTTTACGCTTGTTGCCGTCAGGTAGCCTGTTTTCGGTTTATATATTACTTCTTGAATTACTCTTAATAACATTAATATTATTTATAGGATTGTTGTAATCTGCGCAATTTACCATGTTTCCTATATAGCTCAAGGATTAAGACATAAGGCAGAAATGGAATGCACAACGACAACGTACGTAAAAAGATGAGTTAAAACTCGAAGTTTGATGGATTAAACCGAGATTGGACAAACTAGATCAGCGTTTCTCAACATTTTTCATCCTGCGACCCCCATTCACCATTCCCTCTAGCCGGCGATCCCTTTTCAGCATTGTTTCTAGCCGGTGAACCACAATTATTTTATTTTGTGTAATATTTGCTTTTAATATCAAAACATAACAGTTTATTTTCTGTATTTATAAAAAAATATCCAAATTATATTGTCCAAAACTATTCAGCAAACTACATTATCTTTAGTAAATATTAAAAAAGCAAGCATAATGATATACTTTCTTTCAAATTTATTAGTTTTAACCTACAAATCCCTAGTTAAATTTATTTTTTCACCTTCCCTCGCGCCCCCGTTGCACATATATCGCGACCCCCTTAGGGGTCGCGACTATCAGGTTGAGAAACCCTGAACTAGGTTAATGTTTTTTTCCTCTTGTATCTAGTTTTAGATACTACTTGAGTACTCTTGTATCGTTAAATACAGCTGTTTTGAACAATGTTTACTGGATTATTTTTAAACACTATCCCTATAATACGAAAAATATGCTTTTATAATATCATGTTTATCATGAATATGATCTGAAGCTAAAACGTTGTACATGTACAGAACACATATATATTAATTTAACCAATAAAAGCAACGTAGTGATCCAGAAACGTATACTTACTGTTGAAAAAAAACAGAGCAGGATAAAAAAATAATCCGTAATAAAGAAAATACGAGCCCTACTTATCACATACGTACTCTATACCTATCCAATTCTTAGCAGATACCATTATACGTATTTCCGATCGTCTTCCTGTTACTTCTTCTACCGCCTATCGTATTACTTCGTTCCTTACTTCACTACTGTTGTAATTAAGAAATTTGAAAAGCAATCGAAAGATACAAAATCTGACAAATTTGTTCATTTTCTTCTAGTAAATAAGGATAGCAGAATGATGTTGTGATAATCTTTACAGAAATTTAACCATGTTTCAAATTGACTTACAATTGGGCTTTCAATCGCCTACTTGACAAAATCCCCATATAGTTTCTAGATTAAAAAGATTGGAACTGCCTACTACAGATGTACAGGAAGTGGAAGATATATTCAACGATAAAACAATCATTATAAACATAGTAACCAGTGAATTTCTGTCAACATAACTGTAGAGAATAACAGTTCTGAATTTTATCTGGAAATAGTATGCACGTGACCAACGTTTGAGCTAAAACAATCTTTTAATAGAATTTTGAGTCATCATTTTTTTAATTATAAACTAACTTTGTAAAGATAGCAGTGGCTACTCATTCTCCCAATTAAATTTCGACAAATACATGGGATCAAGCTATAGAAGATTGTAATATTGTGCTATGTTTTCCTATTTTTCTAAAAGTGCCATAGCACTTTTACGGAAAATTGCAACATCGTGTGTCAATTATCTAATACGAATTTAGCACTTGTAGATACGTATCTCCAAGATTACGATGACTTACGTTCAAAATAATACTTAAAGCATTTTAAAATTAATATAACTTTCAAGTATTTAAGTTACATGTATTGTAAATGCTATTGAGAAAGAAACTTTTTAAACTATAATGCAACAAAAAGTTTAATGATAAACAGATCTTACATGGCTGTGGTTCTTGAATCCGCTGCTACCACAACCCCATCACTGAATTCTGCAGCCATTAATGTAGTCTAGAAAGTGATGAAAAATGATTAAAATCAAATGCAGTGAATTTCTACTTGATATAAATCACGAATTAACAAATATTAAAGATTGAAATTAAATTAACAGATAAGACTTGACTCATTAACTAAGAAACTGAAAGGAATATTCAGTACCAGCATTGGTGTAACTGGATTGAAATGAAATAAATATAAGGTTAGACGGCATCAAAAGGAGAAGAACAAGTATATTAGCACTAGAAAGGTAGGAAGATTAACTGCAAGATAAATTTCTACAGTAACGGAAAGGAGTTTTGAGATTTGTGAGAAAAAGATTGAATAGACAGGGAAGTCCTAAAGATTGTTTAGTTGATACCGTTGAAAAGATTATTAGACTTCTTAAAAGGAAAATGAATAATAATGTAGAAGGTGAATAAAGGTTTTAGAAAACGTGGGATAAGAAGTTGTATGAGGAAAGTACAGAAGAAGGTACAGAGTATGACTGCCGCGAACTGTAATGATTAAGGTAAGTTGGCGCCAATACTAAACAATATGTATTTGATAGGATCAAAAGCAAAAGATGCACGTGATATTGAAAATAAATAATATTAAGTTTATCCTTTATATATATATTTCGTGTCATATATAAAATATGAACATTTTGTCAGTTTTACAAAGTAATCATCATTTGTTTATGAACTTCGAATCTACGTGTTCGATAATGCAAATAAGAAGCTATCATAACGAAAATGTCCAAGAGTTTAGTTACACTTTGAACTCAGTCAGAAATAATCACGTTATCATAAATTCAAACATAAAAGTTGATATTTTGTATTTACATTTAGGTATGAAAAATACAAATATATAACAACATGATGTTTACATTCTGTACAAGCATGTAAGAGTGTCTCCGTGTTGGTTTGATTTGAAAAGGCCTTAAGCAATTAGGCGAAATGCCGTCGTTAATAAATTTTCGTCTTGTTATATTATATATTAATATTTTTCATAATGTCCATAATATGTGACGCTAAATTCCATATTTTAGTATATTTAAGTACTTTACTTCTTAGTTTTAACACCCAGACTGTTATTACTGAAACATAATTGGTCGTGAAATATAAAAAGCTTCGAGGTTGATTTTTTTAAATTGCGACAAAAGATATTCTATGGTTCTTTAACTAACCTAAGAAACTTCATTTACACGAAACTTATAGACATGCCCTAAGAACTATATACTCTATCCTCATAAGATTTTTAATAATAGAGTACCTCAACAGTGCTGGGGGTATATACCACTTAATATGAAAATTATAAACATGTTAATTTTCAAAAATATATCAATGCCTTCGTTTTCATATTGTTATTGAACTTCCAGTAAAGGGTCATTCCATGTAATTTCAACACAGTTAACGGAAAAATTTACCTCACCATCTCAGCTTATTATGAATTTTGGTATGTTAGTAGGTCCTGATGAGGAACATCCAAAAATGTAATATTGCAGTTCTGTGGTGTCATATATTTCTGGAGTTATAGCACCTCAAACTTTGAATTTTCCCCCGAAATTATGAGACAAATTGATTATTTATAATGCTTGTAACTTTTGTTCTAATTAAAATAGAGATGTGATTTTTGCGTTGTTGTAAAGGTCTTGGACAGACCTTCCATTTGATATGAAACACTTGCCCCTCCTTACGAAATTGAAAATTTGACCTTGAACTTCGATGTTTGACCTTGAATAGCAAAACTAACGTCAACTCTAATTTATATGAAACTTTTCGAAAACAATGGTCTTTTATTCATAAAGACATGTGCAAAGCTCCATAATGGGACGACACTCACGGAAAAATGAGCATTCTTCAATTTTATATACAGCTTTTAAACCTTTTTGGCAAAGGCTGGGCCCCCCCCCCCCCCCCCCCCGTATGCAGTTTGATGAAACAATATTGTGAATAGTACCATTGTACCATTAAGAGGCAAGAATTATTGAAAGCAATGGTCGCAATTTGTGTCGTTCGTCTGAGGACATGCAGAGGGGAGAATCCAACATGGCCACTGAAACATGCGATTTCAAGTGAACAAGTGACCACATATTTGGAATTTTTACACCGAAAATTATGGCGTTGGTGTCTAATTGTAAAGTTTCATTAGGAAAATTATTATCAAATGATGGTAGCCACTTGGTAGTCCACCTTGGGATATGGAGATAGAAAATCCAACATGACTGCCGGAATAAACCATTTTTAGTATACAGGCAGCCACTCTCTCGATAATCTTTGGAACTATTGTACCTAGAGCAATGATTTTGGTGTCAAATTCTAGTGTTTTACGATCAAAATCATCGATAAGTGATGGTTTGCCATCTGGGTAGTCCGCCTTGAACTGTAGAGAAGGAAGAATCCAATATGGCTGCCGAAGGAAGCCATTTCTAGCGTAGAAGCAACCACATTTTCGGAAATATTACATCTTGAGCTATGATTTTGATGTCAGTTTGTAGGCTTTTATTATCAAAATAATCAACAAGTTTGAATTTTGAATTCAATTTTTAGGGCCTATAGGCAACTTTGACTCAGGATGCATGATTATGGGATAATTGGTGGAATTAAGAAACTGGAAGGAAGCAAGGGAACCCCGAGAAAAACTACGCACACGGTGTTTGTCCACACCAAAACCCACATGGTATAAGCAGGGTGGGAGAACCCCGAGAAAACTTATACACACGGTGTTCATCCACAACAAAACCCACATGGCATAACCAGGGTTTGCACAGACGACACCAAGCGCTAGAGGTTTGCTCTTTAACATTTTTTTAAACTTGCTTCGACCTAAGCGGGCTTTACTTGTTCAACTTGTTATACATTTTATACTTTGTGGAACTTGTTCTCTCTTAAATCTAAGTTAAAATCACACACACACAAACATCCATGCCTGAAGCTGGATTCGAACACACGAACTTGTAGTCGAAAGACAAGTGCGCTAAATCGCTCGAGTCCCCTGATCGGCGTGGATATGTGTCAATAGCATTTGGAATTTGAATTTTGTTTATGGCCTTTAGGCAGCTAAGACTAAGGTTGGGATTGGGAAGGTGCAAGGTTTAGGGAAGGTGTCGGCCAGGGCCTTGTGAAATTTTTCAGATGAAATGGATGCATGTAATAATTTACACGTGTCAGGAAATAATGAGACCTTGACGCATGAAAGGAGGCATTATTGTATAAGCAAATTCGTGGGCAATTTAGTGAGACAATTTAACCACACAGTAGAAAGGCATCCTGCTCCAAGGGATTTTGAGAAATTACGAACTTGGAATGGGGATATCAGAATAGAAAGTCCTATGAGTTACCTTGTGCGTTTAACGTCTTACTTATCCAGTCTAGCCACGGACAATCAATCATTCTAAGACTTGTTAAGAGAGCAATGTTGGGACTGGCACAATCGTAATTTAGCTGCATCGTGGAAAGATAAGATGTTATCAAGATTTCTGTATGGTTTTCTTACAAACTTATGGTACCGAAGAACAAATAAAGACCAGGAAACGTGAGTTGAAGAATTCAAAGATTAATTGGCCAGAAGTAGATAGACATTCTGATAAGATCAGAGAATTAATCTCACAGTTCACTACAATAGATCAAAATATGTCATCCATTCAGCTTTATCAAATAATAATGAGTATTTTGACTATACGCTTACAGAGAGAACGTTTATTTTCTAAATGTAAGTCGATTGAAGAACTTTTGAAATATGTGAGTAAATTGGATGCATTCAGATATAATGTGAGGGAACAAAATGTAGTGAAACAGGGTAATACACGAAGAGATAGACCTAAATATGATGCCAATAATCGTAATTATCTAAATAAGTTTGTGCAGAGGAATGCCAAGGATGAACGTATACCTACATATGAGTGACGAGGAAAAGAAACTTTTATTAAACAATCAACATCCTACAATAGAAAGGATATAAAACAAGGAAAAGAAAAGAGATATGTTAATAGTTCGATGAAAATGAGAGAGGATGATAATGTATGTGCAATAAATGAAATAAGAGATTATTCTACGGATAACGTCAATGAAGGAAAATGTAATAAGGATCAACCTGTCCAGTATAGAACTGAAAGTCATTCTACCCAACTCGAAGTAGATATGGATGTTAGAGCAAAAGATGAAGAGAACTACGTCGAATGTGTTCAGTGTTTCGGGAGATGAAAAATAAAGAGAATCCTAATACCATTCGTACGATCTCTGTTAGAATAGCAGAATTGAATGTAACAGCAGTCGCGGATACGGGAGCTACCTGTTCCGTATTGAGTTTTGGATTTTTCCAAAGTATTAAAAAGAAATACCCGTCTGCACTTTTAGATGTGGCAGCGACTGAACATGTAGTTATCCAGACAGTAGATGAATCTGTAAGAAAGAAATTGGAAGTTAAATAAATGTTGCCATAACTTGTTGTACCCATCACAGTTTTTGTTGTAACGAACTGTCCAGATGACTTGATATTAGGAAGTGATTTGAAGGGTGTGAGGCAAAAACATGGTAACCCACAAATGTTTATTTTTTGAGTTATTCAGCACCCGATGGAAAGGAATCATACCGCGTCGTTTAATGTTGTCCGACTTCAAATTGTGCTCCAGAGATGGCAGCAATATTTACTTATGGTAAGCCTATTGTAACATTTTGGGATTCATAAGATGGTAACCAACAATTAAGATGGCGGGAAACGAGGAGCAGTATACCAGCTTGCCACTAAAAAGGAAAAGAATTTGTAAATTAAACATTTCTTACAGCGAGTTCAGTGAAAAGATTTATTTTTGAGTGACTTAGGTAGCGAATATTATGGTATAAATAATAAAACATGGTAACCCACACAGCAGCATGAAAAATAGAAATTCGTTATTTTGATTTGGTACAATTATTTTAATCCTTTATGTATAGCTTTACGTGAAAAATCAGCTTTCAACCAATGAAAATGACTTGTGCAGCAGTAAAAATCGAATTTCTTAAAAGTTTAACATTGTGGGTTACCATGCTCTTGCCTCACACCCTTCATTTCTTAAATCAATTCGATAATTTTCAATAAATAACTTAACATCTACTATTGAATTGGAGAAGAACCTGAAAGTAGGATGTAAATTATCGGATACCAGTAAAATTGAACCAAAACAAAGTAGTATACAAACCAGACATTCTGATAACAAACAAATTGTGCAATTGAAGAAGAATAGTATTACTACATCACAAGGTAGTGGACCAGCTCTTTCTGAAGAATGGAAACGTCAATTAGACAGGATATGAAACAATGTCATTTGTTTCTCAATGGTGTAAATGTTCGAGAGCAGTTAAGAAATGGTAGTAAAGTTCGCAAGAAAGAATTCCATTCCAGAAAAGCGAGGAAGCGCCATATACAGCAGCAACTAGTGCAACAAGAGTTGAATTGTGATCATACCAGTGCAATTTCTGATCTTGAGTATGACCTCATACGAGACTTAGAGTAATGGGATGGGGCGATATCATACAGATATAGTGTTTCTGTTATTTGTTGTTTTCTGTAATATTGTTTCATTTTATTGAGAAAATCTGTTTTTTCTTTTAGATACAATATGTTCTGTGCTAAGCCGGTGGAATTGTGTGAGTATACTTGCAACTCAGTGTGTAAACTTGTGTCCGAGTATAATAGAAACGAACTATTTTATCAGCATATTTTATGTTAACTGCTAGAAGGCAATAAACTTTTGGTTTGTTTCATAAAATGGACTGCTCAAAAGATTTTTATAAGAAGTAAACTGCTTCTTATCTTATATAAATACAATCAAGAAGTAAAGAATTTTACTTCAATAGTAAGTAAAGTATACATGAATACTTATGCACTTAAAGTAAGAGTGTATCTTGTTCTGTTAAGGGAAATATAAAAGAAATTCTAGTGGGCTTTGATGTGTTCCAGCAATTTCTTACTTGATAGAATCTTTATAAATTGTCTACGATATTTTTACTTGAGTGAGTGTATTCTTCAATTACGGTTATTGAATTATATCACTCTAATATATCTGGTGTAGTAAAAAGTAATCCATTATTTTGCCAATAGATGGCTTCAGTGATCTGTATCACGCGTTGTATAAGTCCGATCGGGTTCAACGAGATCGTTCAAACGATGAGATTGCGTACTACAAACACTGTTCAGATAGTTGTGATGTGTTGACATAATGTTGTGTGAGCGCGCGTCAAAATGGACACTAGCAAAGAGAAAATACGCTATATTTTACAGTTTTTCTTCGATAAAGGCGAAAACGCAAGCCAGG
>JAGDQP010004869.1:59972-76760 GCA_022664845.1 Lepisma saccharinum
AAGGTTTTGCTGTGTGTTTGGTGGGATTGGCAGGGAATTATCTACTATGAGCTGCTCCCCTACGGCCAAACCCTTAACTCGGAACTATACTGTCAACAATTGGACCGTCTGAAGGCAGCAATCGCCCAGAAGCGCCCAGCTTTGGCCAATAGGAGAGGCATTGTGTTCCACCAGGACAACGCCAGGCCACACACATCGATAGTGACTCGCCAGAAGCTTCGGGAGCTTGGTTGGGAGGTTCTTATGCATCCACCTTATAGTCCGGATCTGGCACCGAGTGATTACCATCTGTTCCTGTCCATGGCGAACACGTTTGCTGGTGAAAAATTCGCGTCAAGAGAGGCTTGTGAAAATCGACTGTCTCAATTTTTTGCCAATAGGGACAAGGGCTTCTATGAGAGAGGCATCATGATATTACCTTCCAAATGGCAACACGTTATCGAACAAAACGGCGTATATGTGACCTAAATCGGATCATTCTAACTATGGTAAGTCAAGCCTTCAATGTCATGCAAAAATAATGGATTACTTTTTACTAATATGTGCTTCGGATATGTACCCAACCTGGTTATCTGAGAAAGCCAAAGAAGAAGTTAAAGTTTATACACATGCTCTATGCTCTACCGCAAATCTAAAGTAAGCTGTTCTCTGGAAATTAGGACCATAACATTACCAAGTGGCTAATAAACATGGAATTTGCATTACTTGTATATTTTTATCCGTCCGAATCTTTTTCATGTTTATCTGCTCACAACTCATATCTGAGACTGGCCTCAAAATCCTGTCTGAAATTATTTTGAGCATAGGTTCATGTACGCTGACTCTTGTCTCTATCCCAACATTCGTTAAAATATATCTGCAAGTTGAACTCGCCTCAATTTTGTAAGCTGGAGTGTAGTGTAGTTAAGATGCCAGTGTTCCATAAAAGTAAATATTTTCTCCAGTACACTCATACAACACACGTGCGACGTATTTGACTTCAGACGATAACGTAAGTTGAAAACGGTCGTAAGTCGAAGTAAAATGTTATAAATATTAGTCGTGAAATAATGGTGATGCAGGTGAACTCTAATTGAACTAAGTGCAAACATTTTTCAATGATGCATGTGCGTCGGAGAATACTGTTAATTGTTAATGTGAAGGCTTGTATCAGGTTGTGGGTGTACTTCGAAGTTCTCCTGTTCAGCACAGACAATCTATAATCAACAATAGAAAATAAAATACTCAACTGTCAGGTAACGCCAGTAACTATTTTCATAGAAATTCATTTAATATTCTGACTGAGGCTTTACGCGGTTTTCCTGTTTTACCAGGAAAATGCTGAGTAGTAACTTAATAAAGGCTAGGTTGATACGTCCCTCATTCTCTACCTAAACCATCCCCACCATGGGCTATATTATGCAGCGATTATGAATAAATGTATCAGCTAACGAACTAAGTGATATTACGTTAGCTGTTTAACCTCTCCGAAGATCCCTTAGAAATTATATTTTTCTTGAAAGTTGTTTTGACCCGAAGAAGAATATTCTATAATGCGTAGATAAATCCTTACCTTTAGCTGCTCCTATGTTTCCGGAAGAGTTGGCATTTTTAAGCGAAATTTAATTCTTTGGTATATTTGAAAATTTTATATACGGTATTATTTTCGTCACCAAAAATGGAGAAATTACATGAAAATTTTCTCATTGGACTGCGTTGCTCAGAATTACAGTATGTATGTCGAAAGTAACGCCAATTCATTGCTGTATGATGAGGTCTATGTATATACACTTTATGTTGTGTAGGGTATAATTCCTTTAAGTCACTCCTTCCTTTTCAGCCTCTTTTGGTTATATTTTTTGTTCAAAATGAAAAAGGATGGTTCAAATTCAATAAAGTAAGTTTACCCAAGGCCCGCAGGGCCCCCAGGATGGATTTCTGGCTGGTTTAGGTTACTTTAGTCCTGATAATAATTTAATTTGTGAGATAATAATTGTTGTATGATTTGAACCAACTAGGCATAAAGATTATGCTAATCCTATCTAATTATTGTTGTTATTGTCTGTTTTGTCAATGGCGTACTTAGTCAAGTTAGTTAAGAGAGTAAATTGGTATTGGAGTTTTTGTAGAGAAGGATGATCAGGGAAATTAGTTGCTATGTATTTCAACCACCTATGATGCACCAGTAGCGAGGCACTCAAGTCCATTTCATTCCATTTTGTTGGATTATTTGCACTCTTTTTGTAATCCTCTTAGTGCAAGTAAGAGAATAGCAATAGAGGAATATGTCTTCATACTTACTCATAGCAATACATTCTAATTTTGAATATCTTGTATAATATTCACAGTAACATAATATAAATTGCATAAACGCGACTCGTGTTTCTATTACACCCAGTTCTTTGAAATCCGTTTAAGGTGACGTTCTTATCTGGTGTTTTTATTATTATTATAAAAAGGAGCTCCAAAAGTATGCAGAAAGCATTGTAATTAAATATGAAACTTAATTTCTTGGAATATAAAATAATAAATTACAAAATAAGTTGTTAGTAGTTTTCATATACTACCCCTACTCGCCCTGACAGTGTTCAGAATTCGAACGGGTTTATCATATTTATAAGAAAGTATTTACTTTCATAAAACACGCCTATTCTTTGCTTTTCGTAAAGTATATATTTGAAACGTTTACTATTAACGATGTTATTACGATGGAGCAAGAAACACAAGTTTTCTGCTGCATTAGATTGTCTCATCGCAATGCAATATATGACATTGGCTGCAAGCTGGAATCTATTGAATCCACATTTATGGAACACAGTATTGTCTTTGTGACTTCTAATACAGATTTTATTATTTTAAATGTATGTTTGTATCAAAAACTAACATTTTAACAATTTATTAATGATCAAATAATGTTAGCTGCCCTGAAATGGCAAAACAAAAAGGTTTTCCAAAGTAGCACAAAAACTGGGGCGGGAAACCTTTGTTGTTGTTTTTTTTTTTTTGCGTTCATTTTTCTGTTGGTTTTACTTCACTATAGCAAATCTAGCAGCTAGAAGACTCGGTAGTGTAGTAACACGATGCTTTTAAATATCAGCGAATGTCATATGACTGGAAACCAGCGCGCTGGCTGCTGTCCAATTCCAAGTAGCGGCGAATAACGCTAGCAGCTCGTAGATGGTCACACGACGCTAATTTTGCCCTCGAATGCTAGCTGCTAACGCTATTGGCAGCTATTACCAGCGTCGTGTGACAGAAGCTTAATTAACAGCCGCTGGTAAAGTAGCCATGTTCAAATTTTACCAGCCAGCAGCTGATCACGTGGTCACTTCATGCTACTAGCAGCGCTTCACTATAGAGTGTGAATACTTCACATACAACAAGCAGCGGCTAGTAACTTGTGGGAAAATCCTCTAGGATTATTTTAGATATTTTCTTCTTGCGCGTATTGTGTTTACGGTTTCACAATGTCAGAAAATAAGTGGACCGGGAATGAGATAATAAGATTTTGGATGTATCGAAAATTCGAGAAGAGCCTGGTTAAAAGGGGGTTGAAAGAGGCTGATTTCCGGTGGCTTCGCAAGTTAACTCAGTCATCCTTATAACTGCGGGGAATAGGTAACAGGGCGCTCTAACAGATGCTTCAGCCCAGGGCCTCCAATTAGCTTAATCCAGCACTGAATAGAAGTGTCTATGTGTCATGTTATCCTCCAACTATTACAAAAGAAATGAGTTTGCATGTTTCGTCAGACGGATTGAAAAAGAAATTTAAGAACATACGAGATATGTACCGCAACGAGGTGAATCGTGTCAAGAAGTCACAGAAAACTGGCTCTGGGACTGAGGAAGTATACTAACCAAAACTTCGCTGGTTCTCTACAGCAGATGCTTTCCCGAACACAGCATTTATTGGGAGAGAGTAAGTTATTCTGGCAAACCCTCTGTGGGGAATGCCACAACAAAATTCTCGAGCGCACCTCCCAACGTTAACAAAATTCTCGAGCGCATCCCCCAACGTTAAATTTTTTACAGGCAAAAATCGATAGAAACCGTGCCAAACTCCACTTACACTCTCCCAATTTTGACTTTACACCTCCCCCACCATACTGAAAATCCTGGCGGAATCCCTGGAAACAGTCACCCTCAATTTGAGGTGCACGTACATATAATTTATAACATGGCTTTATTTACCAATGGTGAAAAAGTTGAGTCATGAATAGAGAACTATATTAGTCAGTGTTATTTCTTAATGAGTTCGGTGTTAATTGTAAAATATTTCGAATTGATCAGTGTGCGAATTAACGAAAGGATGCCCGGCATTTCCCTCCTGGTAAATAATTATTCCACGCTGATAAATTTACTTTTCGTCCCTACCAGGGATAAATTTCTCCCCCCTAGAAGATGTTTCGACCAAGATGAGATTGAAAATCGGAACATTTTTATTTGGCAGATGTTAAAACTATTTTCATGCAAATGACAAGGTATATGAACTTTTACTAGCAGCTAAGAAGTCTATTTCGAAGTCACTTCGTTTGTGATGTTTATAAAGTAGCATAATTTGAAAGATTTTATATCATTGGTATGATTTAGTAACCTCCTACTGAAAAATATGACTCTCTCCCTTTCCGCTGGTCTAGTGGTTACCGTCGCTGACTGCTGATCGTGGAGGCTCGGATTCGATTTCCGGTTTCCCCAAGAGACATTTCCAAAGCTGGAGGGTCTGGAACGGTACCCACCCAGGATCGTGATGCAATGGGGGAGCTGCTGTGCAAAAAAGACAGTGGCGATCAAAGTTGAACGCTTCGGCTCTACCGACACGTCTGGTCAGTGTGCGAGCAGTAAACCAATTCCTCCTTCGGGAGAGACCTTATGCGGTATTGGATTGAATATGGCTCTGACTTATATATCAGTAGTACTCTGGAATTAGTGTAGTTAGTTCAGAAAGTAGGTAATATTTAATGGGCAGCATTTGTTATTACTAAGCAAACATGACTTATTTAACAAACTTGCTTATTTTACGTTCAAATAACAGAAATAAACACGCAGCGGTTAGGTTTATTTAAGTTAGGCTATACGCTTTAAGTTCAATAATGGGAATCGTTGAAAAAATCAAATAGCTTAATAATTTACGTTGTTTTATAAATTGTGTACATGTTACCGGCAATGTACGGAATTAGGCATTCTATACAATACCTTATAAAGTATAAGGCACAGAAATGTATCTAACCTGACGTAATCTAACCCTACCCTAACCTAACCAAGCTTAACTTGTATTAGAGTTTAGGTTCATTTCTTTTCAAACATTGATCTAGAGAGTCTTGAAATGTTCATGTATTATACAGGTTCCTCATCTGCAAGCTCCTTCAAGACTCTCGAGGACACTCCCAATTTCTCTGCAATCTATTCAGTCCCTAATCCACTTACGTTTCTTACTTTTGCTAACTAAGATCTTTCATTCCCAGTCTCATCGTCGTAATATATTTTGTACGTGAACGTAACGAAAACATATCTGACACTACAAAATACAGACTAAATTTACTGTATTATCGCTACCAGCAGCATCTAATGCCAGCGATGGCAAGGCAAGTGTGAACCCCCAACAGCCGCTCCTTGCAGTTGCTGCTACCAGTAACTGGTAAACCAGCCTAATGTGCCCTAGGTATTAATATTGGTTCATTACACCGGAACAACGTCAAAATTCTTATTTTTGCAGTTTATTGGTATTAATTCTCAAATTATGGAATATGTGGCTAGTACTGTTTACCAAAAACGAGTAGCTTGAGTGATCTGATTGATAAATTTGAACATAAAATTTTTCTGCATGAAACGAAGATTTCACACATAAACAGAACAAAATAAATAGGTTCCGACTGTATTTCAACTGTGATATTTTTCATAATGTATTAACGAATGTGAGAATGTTTCTTTCATTTTTCTTTCGCAGTGGCCTATTGAAAACTAACATTTCCTATGTAAAATCCGGTAATTCCCTCCACGTAAGGAACAGTTAGATTTCATTGACGGAAACAAGAGATGTAGGGTGATTATCCTCTGTCAAGAAAATGGCGTTTGAAGTAACATTCAGCGTCATAGAAATATATAAGTTCATCAGAAATCATGTTCCTCGAAACATCACTTACATTTGCACGAAGTTCCTACCCTTACCTATGAGAAGTTGAACACACTTTCTACAGTCGAATAGTGGATTGACACACATGGTTTCTAACGACAGCTGTCGACTGAACTCAATTTATTTAGTGCTCGCATCAGTACTACTCTACAGTTTGTGCTTGCAATGATGATTTTCGTTATGCGTGCCTTACTAGTTACTATACAACTATTTATTACTGCTATTATTTCATCAGTACTTAATATTTTCTGTTGGTTAACTTGGTTATGTGGCATCTAACTACGGAAGGTGTGCGCTAACCCAACCCAACTAACATAACCTAGCATGAAAATTTAAATAACCTGTAGAGCCTTGTATTATACTCAAATGGACCCTATAGCCAGGAAATGCCGTTTACTATTACGTTAGTTTTAAGCTCGGTTAGTTTAACCGAGCCGAGCCTACGATGCACCAGGCTCTCCTAATTGGAATAATGCACCAGAAGTTAGAAAGGATCGGTGCCTTTCTAACTTCTAGTGCTTCATTTGGCATTACTATAATAGTGACGCACCAATTTTAAATTCACAAAAACCAAACCAAAATCACTTAAAACACACACATTACGTGTTCATGAGAGGCTAGCGGTTTACGCAATTCTTTTCTTGCACTTTTCGTAGATTATCTTAAATTAGTGACCATACGAACGTGGAGGTTAGGTAAGGTTAGGTGCGGTCATGTATCTTTACAAAATATATTTTTATATGTTCACATCTATTATTAATAATTCCTTCTTTGCATGTTTCGTAAATTATCTTAAATTAGTGATCATATGAACGTAGAGGTTAGGTAAGGTTAGGTGCGGTCATGTATCTTTACAAAATATATTCTGACACATATTCACACTTTCCTTCAGCACACAGGCGTGTTAACTCTTCCAATTTCCATTAAAAAGTCGTGTACAATTGTTTCGGGGCCTTTTACTTTCCTTACATAAATACTCCGCTACATAACCTTAAAAATGTACTTTCCCATGACATTTCTATACCATTCAATAACACTAACACAAGAAATGTCATAACCATAACAAAGACGCGCCATTTCAACAATGCCTTTCCGCCTTCCACATGACAAAATGTAACTCTACGCAAAATAGTTCCTTCCGCCACAACATGCAGTGCGTCCTAAAACATCATTAAAACACACCACAACAATATTATTATTTACTTATTATGTGATCCACATTACTATTTTGCTCCCAATTACTCACAAACATCACACAATTATATCAATTCATCCTGTAAATTTCTAAAAATTGGTGCGTCACTACTATAGTTAACCCTATAATTTCAATTCGTAATGAAATTATTATTTCTTTTTCACATTCCCATTCAGATTCAATGTTTTTCAACAGTTACGAATAAATGTTCCAAATACTTATGATTCGACTCTTTAGCATCACTTGTCACAGTTCTATTCACTACTTAAAGCAGTGAATCATTTGCACGTGAATCTGTATTTGTTCGAATTCTGGAAGATGTCGTCATCCCGTTGTGACGGCGCATAAATTTACCGTGTAAAATATGCAAAATTACAAAGTTTTTCGGTCCTGCTTAGAAGAAAATTTACATACCGGTAATTAGTGATTGTAAGTGCAGGTTTTACAACAAAAATTGGAAGTGTGGAATACAACAAGAAGTGACTTGTGAATAATGTGATAGTGTGAATGACTGAAGATGGTGGACAATAACTGTAACAACTAATAAATAACTATCTAAACTTTAATAATTATATAGACGATTGACGGTTGGACTGTTCAATATTTAACTATCTAATAATAATTAAAATGTCAACAGAAAAACGATATCACTATGGACATGATCATTAAGAATCGAGCCAGTGATAGTTACTAAAGACAATGAGACAAGACTCTATTGGTTTTATTTCTATTTTACACAGATTGATAGTGGAAAATCGGTACCCTCACTTACCCCAGCCATCCGATTATCTAACCAATCTGTTACTCCACTACTTGTACCGAATGCGTGAGTGATCAACTTATCTCTATATTCAATATAACGTTCCATTTTTACGTCTGTTTGACTTTCTTTCTTTCCAAGCACGAAGCAGTCTGTTCCTGTGATATTCTTCTTCTTCTTCTTCTTCGTTGATCGAAGTTTATTAAAGTCTCATTGATCAAAACATATGCTTGTCTATAGAGTATGTATACTTAACTACAGCCGTGATGCAAATTACTTTTTAAATCTTAATGAACGAAACGGTGACTGTTGATGAGCATGTGTGATTTAAATTCATGTTAACGTTATTATTTCCTCTGTTAGATTTTTCATCAACTGGTTGCAATTATTTAGTAGCTTATTTTGAATTGGCTGATCTGGGTTTTGTTCAGAATGTCTATTATCATTGAAATTACGTTTATGAATTATGTCATTAATATTCTGCATTTTCTTCCTTCTTCTCTCTATTTGTATTTAGAAAACGATTTGGTTTTAATTCTGTATTGTTAGATTTTACTTTTGTCTGTTGATTGTAGGATTGTAGATCGTCGTCTCTACGATTCATTTCGATTTCTTTTTCGTTGTATTATACTATTTGCAGAGTAAAGTTTATATTTAAAGTCTGTGTTTTTACTTTCCGATTCTATCAGCAGAGATCTCTGCTGCTTTGTTCGTCTGCTTCTGGTTAAGAGAGGTTGTCGGTATGATGTTTTTACGTGTTATGTTTGTAATAAGAGTTGTTTACTATCTTTAATTACTTTGCTGATTAAAATTTAATGTATACCTTGTTTAAATGTGATTAGCTAATAATGATGTAAGCTTGCATCATCCCACCGTAAGTCAAATCTTGATCTTGATTTTTAAGGAATTTTTCGTCCATTGTAAAGTTTGATCAGCGGTGACATTCGTTTTTGGTGGCTTAAAGTTGTTATTCAGTTGTTTTTTTACTTTTAATTCGTGTTTGTAGCGTTTCAGCTAGCTGCCTGTGACCTTCTGCAATGGCCCCTGATTGCTTGTCGGAGCTGTAGTAGGCAGACATCGTTGAAGACTGTTTAAGATAGATATTCCGCAGAACACTCGCCCGAAATTTTGGATGTATGTAATTTATAAGGGCTAAATCTACTGTGTAATATACGCCAGCAAGTAATTTGGTGAGTCAAGATACATAGTAATTATTATTTTCCATGAGAGATCGAAGTATTCCTTGAAGTATTGTGATGTAACTGACTGGATACCATGTGGTCGTACTGGTTCGGTACAGGAGATCTTTAAATGCAGCGAAGAAAATTTCGGAGCTTCATTTCTGCTTATTAAGAAGGACTTAAACAATGAATTTTGGATTTCTAAATACGGAAATTGTATAAACGATATTTTTATTTATTTTTGGACTTTAAATTATTATTATTTTTCTTTTGTGATAGAAATTCTATCAATATGACAGCTTATGTTCAGCCCTCAAATATGTGCCTCTTCGATTTTCGGACATTTCGTTGATTTGGTTTAATACTTAAGAAAAAGATTAATTAGATATAGTAATGACAATGAATCTATGAAGAAAAAGTGCAGAACTTATTATGAATATAGTATAAATTTAGGAAAAGAAAATATAAAATAAAACTATACAGGACCATATATTAAGCGATAGAGAGAGAGAGTAACGCAAAATGTCTTTTGCTCAACTGTAGGCTTTATGGCCTGATGTTCCTCTTTACAAACCTTTTTTTAACCTGCAAAATCATGGGAAGGGGAAAGTTTCTAGTATATCGTGTTATGTTTGTTAAGTGTGATGTGTAACATCAATGTTTGTGTTTGATCGTCTTTATCCTTGATTTGACATTATTTCTTTTTTATTAAATCCTAAATTTTGGATGGTCAAACTTTAACTCAGTCGCTGTAGAGGAAATAAATAAACGTGTATGTGTTTAAATATTCAGACCAATATCAGCTGCTATACCCCTTTAATCTTAACATGTTTTTGGAATTTTGTTGATTTTTAAATTCGGATAAAAGGGAAAATACGTGTGCATATTTTGTGTTTATGTGAAACTGTTAATACTTAAATGTCAGTATGTGGAGGTTAAGTTCGCACCTCTTTCTCTGTGCTACTCCATCGTTCACGTTCATCAAAATTTTACTTATTTATTCGAAAACGAACATATTCTTATTACAGCAAATACTTCAAAATTTTAAGCATGTTACTGTATAAAGGCTAACAATAACAGACAATGATTACGATATTTCCACTAGAAAAAATATAATAATTTTATTTGTACGTTCTTGAATACTTTCAAGAACTTTCTAAAGTGTATGGACACTATAGCTGTGAAATTAGAATTTTTCATGTAAACTTATAATAATTAACTTAATTCTTGTTTTATGTTACACTATAACATCGGTATAACATTAGTATAACATTGGTTATTCAATAAAAGGAAAAACGTGTTGCTCAAAAGATTCAACTAATACTAGTGTTTGCTTCCATATGTCATAATAAATATTCTTCTAATATTATAATATGAGATATAACGAGTTAAGATATTAGCAAGTGGTTGAAACATTTTGAATAATTATTAACCAAGTATAACGTATTTAAATCCTCATTGACGTAGTGGTCAGTCATTACAAAGAATCCACGGTGTGTTTTGTTCTTCGCGCGTTTCGCGTTAATTAAATAATATATTTGTCTCAATATATTTACTTTATTCTGCTTCGATAAGGTCTGATTTCAATCAACATTTTCGTAAAAAAAATCCTTGTATCTAAATATTCGTTTGGTTAACTTGCGTTTGAAATACCACTGGCAACCTTAGTTACGTGTGTTGGAGGTTTTGAGCGATTAAAATCTTCTGCAGTGATAAGTTTTAGTTTATATCAGTCACTTGAGTTCTACGTTTAATTGATTTTGAAGCAGGCTCCTTTTCCATGGTGTATTTTATTCATTGTGGCTGAGTGATGAGAAGGTGTCGAGTTGACTGCCCCTTTTACTTCGAGACACTATGTATATTTTGAAGGTCTGGAACTTTATTATAATGCGAATACATTAGTCTGCTGTGATTTTAATTAGAGTTATTGCTTCCTCATAAGAACAGTGCTTAAATACACCTTTTGTCACATGTGTGTAGACTTTCTCACTCCAGTTTCTACTTCCTGAGTTTGGGTGCAGGAATATTTTATTTCTACGATTGTTTTATTTTTGCGGTTATTGCATACGAGATGTTTGAACAAGGAGATAAAGGCAGAGCTGAAGTTAAGTCGTAGTACTCCTGGATGCCTTGAAAGAGTGTAAAGTGTTTTATCAGCTCACGTGAGAGTAGTGTTTCTATTGAATGTGGGACTAGTGTTTTGACTTAAGTTTTCTTTCCCCTTGTTTCATATAGTTCAGTTTTTCTTCCGTTAAGAGGTTACTACGTTTGATGTGAAGTTTTCTTTATAGCATAGCTTGTACTTAAGTTTTCTGTATATGTCCTGTTTCTAGCTGCTGATTGCACGATCTTGCTTTCTCAAGTTTTATATATATTTCTTGCTTTTACGTTCTTAGTAATTTTCTACCTCACCTTAGTGTCCTTCTTCAGGATACTTCGTTCGTTAGAAATTCAGCCAGTTATAGCCTGTTGAAAACTGATGATAGCCAGTGATAGCCTGTTTGACGTTGTGCAGTTTTATGACATTTTTGTCGATGCCAGTTTCTGTGATTTTCTTGTTGTTATGAGTTTCTATGTGTACATTTGGATATTGAGATTTGATTTGCTATTCAAATCACGTTCCACTGTTTTGGAAGTATAATGATTAATTGCCTTGTACTTTGTTTTCTTCCTGTGAAGCTACTTTTCTTGCTTCCTTGTATATGATGTTCTCAGTAGCCATTATAATGTTTATTTCTTTTGTAGAATGTATTATTTTTGCATTGAAGGTTGCCTGCTGTGTGCGATTCGGATTGTCAGTGTAAACATTTCATTGATGAAACACAAGGCCTTTGGTGGATTTTTCCGCGCAAACATTGCACTTTTGTTCTCCCTTGCACTCAGTACTACGATGCCGGTACCCATTACAGAGCTGACATTGGCGTACTTTTCTGTTTTTCTGTTGAACTGGAAAACGTTCTCTACAAACACTGTATATTCTGGTAATGATTATAGTTCTAATGTAAATTTTTTGAGAATGATAACCACTAAGATTGGTTCTTTACTAGCGTTTCGTATTTTCTTTTTAGTCTTTGTATTATCCTGATAGGAAATCCACATTCCTCATTTTGCTCAATTTCATTAATTGTAACATCTATAGATAAGATAAAATTAATTGTATGGGCGGTAAAAGCACTATGGTGTAACATCTATAGGGATGCCGTGTATCACTGCGTATCTGTATATAAGCATTTTTGGATAGTGTAACAGTAATTCTCAACTTTTTATGAGCATCTTAATTGTTTATAAACTTATTGAATTTGGAACTTATTGAAACTCGAGATTGGAAATTTTATTTTTATGCCTTTACGTCCTAGTGTTTCAATTCGAGTGAACTCTATTCGGTGTTTAATTAATCTTACAGTTAGCTTGGTCTGATAGTATTGAACCCGCCGAGATTCCTGTTATCAGCACTATTTAATATTGTTGTCCATGGTTCCATGTGGCTGCTATGGAAAAGCAACGCCATTTGTTCATATTTTATTTAGGTCTAGCACCTCATCCATTTAGTTTTTGTGCTTTTAGTAATAGGGCTTCATGAATTATTTTCCACTAGTTTCCGTTTATTAATTTTTGTACCAACATTGATATCTTTCTCTTCTACAATTTTATGCAGCCCTGTTTAAATTGTCGTTACACTCGAGATTCATATCCTGCAATAAACTATCACAATTATCTTCCATAGTCACATTTGGGTCTTTATCACTGGGTTTCTTATTTGTATAGTTAGTAAATTCACTTTCAATGACTTCCCAAATTCTAGTACTAAGATTTTGTCGCCCATCATTAAAAACTTGCTGAAATATGCACCGTCACAAAATAGCTTACACTACTAGTTGCCATCATTGTCCAATCATCCCACTAGTCTTTATTACGATGTTGCCAGGCTAATATATTCTATTGTTGAGAGTTATTATTTATATTGACACTGTGGTGGTATTATACGTTTAATTCTTTAAAAAATGCGTTTCAGTATGTTTTTGAACAGTTATTGGAACTATGTACAAACTTAGTAAAAACTAAAAAAGAAGAGAGGTAAGAATGAATAAGAACTAATATGAAGAAAATCAAGCTTTTTCGAAACTGTATTGTGCACTTTGGCTGAGGTATAATTAAAGACCTGAGAAATAATCTGCTATAAAATGGATAATTAACAAGATAAAAGTTTTAGATACCAATATTATTCATCCTTAAGAAACGTCGTTGAAAGTAGCCAATTTTATCTCTGGATGTGCTAATAGTGCATGTATAGAGTAAGGTGAAGGTAGTTTCGAATTAAGAAGATTTTTACGACCTTTTGTATGGTTGTGACGATCAAGGAAAAGATGGTTTGCATGATCGAATGATTCTACATTCAGGCAGTTACAACATGAACTTTCTGTCAAATTTAACTTGGTCTTATGTGACTTATGAACTGATATATTAATCGATTAATAAGAACTATAACTCATTGATTTGCTTTTGAACCATCAAACCTTGGTTTATGTTTTGATAAACTTCTGTCAGGTTTAATTATTTGAATGGATAGTTAAGGATTTTCTCATACCCATTTTTTTCATGTGCTCTTTTTACACGTTCAAATAGATATTCTCCCAAAAAATTAGAATGTTGGTGGTGTTATTTTATTCTGTTCCTTGCTAATTGGTCTGTATTGATATGAAATACTAGTTATTTAGTCTGTATAGTTATTTAAAAAAGGAATGTCCTTTGAGGAAGTTTAAATAAACTGTACATCCCTACTCCTCTAAAATGTTTAATGCGTATAAAGTAATAATTACATGTGGAGAAATGTTGTATAAGCGTTTTTCAGGTGAAGGTAAAGTTTGAATAGCTGATTGTGAATCAGTTAAAATTAAGATGTGAGGTGCATCTGTATGTTGAACATGTTTCAAAGCAATATATATATATATATATATATATATATATATACCACATATTTCAGCTGTAAATATGGACGTAGTTGGAAGAAGTTTTTATTTTTTGCTTTTGTTACTTTTAGGATCATAAATTCCCGCTCCTTCTCTTGGATTTGTGCGGAATCCATCCGAGTAAATAAAGTGAAATTTCTCCCACTTCTAATAGTACTAACTTATATTGGTAAAACTAGGAATAAATGTTTGATTTCTAGTTTGATTGGTAAGTTTTCTACGGTACCAATTTTTTTCCATTAAATTGTTAGTTTTCCGCTTGTTATATCTTGTACTGTTTAACTCAATATAAAAACTCTAAACTGTTAGCAAACTCTTGACAAGGTCTCAAACTAAATGTCACCATTATGTGTCTTGCTGATAGAAATAAACAAACAAAAGAGATAAAGAAAAAGAAAAGAGAGTTAAAGCATAGAGTTAGGAAGAAAATAGAGAGAACATACATGACGTCACATAAAGCCAAGTTCCGGTTCAACAGCAGCCATCTTGTGTGGCCCCATTAGAGTCCCTCTATACCTAGTACTGTGAGGATTGCCTTTTTCAATAGGAGGATGAGTGCACCTCAGAGAGGCAATAATAGAGTTAGGAAGAAAATAGAGAGAACATACATGACGCCACATGAGGTTAAATTCGGTTCATCGGCAGCCATCTTGTTTGGCCCCATTAGAATCCCTCTATACTGAGTACTGTGAGGATTGCCTTTTTGAACAGCAGGATGAGTGCACCTGAGAGAGGCAATACTCGGAAAAGAGGCTCTCTAAATATGAGGCCAGTCAATATGGCCGAAATGCCTCGTCTCTTCTGTCTCTTGGCTTCATTCCCCTCTCCAACAAAATAGCCTAATTTTCCCCCTATTTATATTCCTAACTCTATGAGTTAAAGCAAGGATGTTAGAAAAAGAAACTGCGTGAAAAAACAGATATCTTAAGTCGTCTGACAAATTCAGATATCTTACAATAATTCACGAATGTATGTGGATTTGATTAGTTGCAGGCAGAAAGGATTCTGTAGCACTGCATTATATAAAATCAAAGTGATTCTAATATTTCAAAATATAATTTGTTGATTGTTATTGATTGTTGAAGTATATAGACGTGTTTTAGATCACATCCACGAATTTAATTAGTTTTGAGTGATATAATTATGATGAGGAATCTATTGATATAATCTGATAATCATTATCCGAAGTGTTCCGAATTTAGCGATGTGAATTGATTTTAATTTTGTTACGTGTTGTTGGAACACCTTTTGCTTTGTGTTTAAGTGTGGTGTTTTGCTGCCGTGATCGCAGGAATTACAGTGCAAATATTTGAATATGTAAACTGTTTTATGCGCTTAAATGGTTCTTTCGCGTATTTCCTTGAACGATGTCTTACGACTCATCGAATGTTCTTAATATTCCCCCACAAGATTCATCCTTTAACTCTGATGTGATTGAGGACACGATTATTAATACTGCAGCACCGCAGCGGTACTTTTTAAGAACCGCTGCGGTAACTTCATCGAATAATGTATTCTAGTGATTATGCCTGATTAACGAGGAATTCAAATGAGGTTTCTTGTCCTCATTGCGCCAAATATTTTGCAAAAAACTCTAAATTCATGTTGGCAAAAACTTATCATGATTCTAGTAGAACAAATGTATCCTTCACTACTTCTCCTGTTCTCCTTCAAGCATCTTCATCTACTCTAATCAACAACAATTCAAATGTGCTCGTATCCTCACTATCCGAAACTTAAGAAATTACTTAGTAGATTAAAGTCTTCTATTCCTTTCCTTCGTTGAGTTCCTAGAGGTGCACGCTCTGCAGTGGCGGATGCTCTCCATGCAGAAATTAGTCAGGATGTCAGAACAAACGATGTAAATACCTGGATGGACATTTTCGTTTTTTTCTTATGCTGATTTACGTGTACCACAACAGTCTGATCATGTTACTAATCTCACTACTTGGGTTAAACAAGGAGTTCGTTCTTCGCTAGACAATCATCATGATGCCATTCCTTGCCCTTCGACAAAACGGCGGGAAACGAGCTCAATTAATGATTCTTTCAACATCAAGATTTTTGAAAACAAGATTGTTGATGGAGATGTTCGTGCTGCGATTTGCTTACTTACCTCCGATGACATAATAGTTGCACCAGACGCCAATATTTTAAAAAAACTTAAAGAGAAAAACATCCACCTCAATCTGATTCTTATATTATGCCGAATCCTCCTTCTTCTGCTTCCATAATGTCTCGAGTGTCTGCATCCGAACTCTTTAAAGCTATCAAATCTTTCCCTTCTGGATCCGCAGGTCTTCGTCTATCGATTCTAAAAGATTTTTTGATGTGTAACGATGTTGACTTAAAAGACCAACTCCTTACATCTTTATGTGATTTTATTTCTATTATCTCTTTTGGAGAAGTACCTATAGAAGTTCGTCCAATTTACTTTGGCGCCACCTTGATTGCCTTGAGAAAGAAGTGTGGAGGAATTTGTCCCATTGCGATCGGTAATGTGTGGCGTCGTCTGACGGCAAAATTTGCGTTTTCGAATTCGTGATTCCGTTAATACTTTTCTATCCCCTCACCAA
>JAGDQP010004870.1:0-19521 GCA_022664845.1 Lepisma saccharinum
GATTTGAGAGAACATCACAACAGGAGGTATTTCACTGTAGCACAGAATAGGTGCTAGCTAACTAAAAAGCTTTTGAAGTACACGCCACACGAACAATCTTCGTAAGGAATAAGTCTAAAAAAATGTACTTGGAAAACCCTACATTTAAATTTAACGAAATCTTCTTTTGTTCAAAGCTACATATGTGTTTTGGTATGTGGATGTGTCTCCTTAAACCTTGAGGTGAATTTAAGAAGGAACTTAGTGCGGGTGAAAAAAGACAGTCTGACGTTTTAGTTAAAAATATGCAGAAATATATATTGCATGTAATGTATTGTAATATTGTGTACTACTTTCTTATATTTCCCCCTTCACAAGATATGCCCTACTGATTAACACGAGAATGAAGCATATCTATCTAAAAACAGGCCATCCATCGTCATTCTCTGCCTAAGATGTAATATTAATGTCTCAACTCTCTTTAAAATGGACTTCTATATGTTCTCAGTCAATTCAGGACGGGTCTTACCCAGATCGAATGGAACTTTGCCTGCCCCCATCCCTTCGCCTCTTCCGCCTCCTTTGCGGGTGGTTTGAAGGTCAATCCAAGAAATTTTTTTTTTTTTTCAGGTCACAAGTCTAGCTTAAAAATTGCATTTTATAAGAACTATCTCGACTTTCAAAATATAATATATATATAGAACCAACTTTAAGACTTCAAAATGAGTTGGAACTTTGTCACTGAAAAAAAAGTTATAATATCTAATGTGTTTTTCTAGTCAAGTTCAATGTCTGAATAATTTATATAAACTTATAAACTCTATTGTCTAAAGTTTTTTCTCAAAATAATAATAATAATGTCAACTGTTACATATTTATTTAACCCCAAATAAATTTTATTTAAAATTGACTTTAAATGACTATCAAATTAGATTATATTGGTCTTTCTTTTCTCTTTTTTTTTTAATTCAAGAATAATATCTCTTCGGTACACTAGGATAAAACCCTAAAATTCGAGATTGTCCAGTATATACATGGTCATGGTCACCGTACCTATGACAGTTTCTTTTAAACAACTATTTTCTGTCTTGTACAGCATAACGAAACTTATATTCAGCCGTTTACTTTGATAGAAGTCACACCGAAATGTATTGTAAAACAAATAATAAAAGTACAGTGAAAGATGTACATTCAGATTCATAGAAAATGGTCAATGGACAGTTCCTTCAAAGTCCTAAAGCTAGATAATCTTGCAACACGTGACAAGCTCAACATATGAAAAGTTTATTTTAAATCTATAATGAATATATGCTCGAAATCGTCATTTTGTCAAATTATCGTCCAGAAAGTGTACCCTTTGGCCATTATCTGCAAATCTGAGTGTACAAATGCGATTTTTTTCAAGGGTTGATTTATCAAAAGACGGTTTCCCGTCATGGGCACCTCTTTAAATAAAAGATACAAATCAATACATTGTCCTTCATTTGTTTTCCAGCTCCGGTTTCAATTCCTGGATATTGATAATCAAATTTGATAGAGAGAACAGGAAAGGGAGATGTGAAATCATAACTTTCTAATACGTCATCGTTTCTGATTAATAAATTTTTCCATTCGTCATCGAATATGAAAAAGGGTCTCTAGGACATGAGGGACGAATATTCTTAGGAAACATCCCACGTAACACTGTGGTAACAAGATCATGTATCGTATTCATCGTTGCACATTGTATAAACTGCAACAGGAATTCCATGCACGGAGTTGCATAAGAACCAGGGAAAGGGAATGCAGGTAGCATAACTCAAAGAAGGCATTGACCTTGATCTTCAGCTACACTAGATTTAGGTCATGATTTGCCAATGAACTGACGCGAAAGCAGTGACGTAATACGTTAACTACAAAGAAGCGAGGGAGTTGGATTGGAGAAGTCTTTGACGATAAAACACAGGGGGCATTGCACTCAAACTTGGTTGAGCAAATATTACCAGTGTTGTCAGGGTTAGGAGAGTCACGTGACAACTTCCTTCCGAACTCACGGAAGGCCAAATAAATTTTGCGTTGAAAAAAAATTCCTTATACAATATTAAGGATCTGCGCTTAATTGAATTTCCAGTGAGAGAAATTTTATTGAGGATTTTGAAGTTCTTTTACAATCCTGTTGGTACTTTTGTACAGTCAGCGACGAATGTTCTTTGCTTTGGGTAAAATTTCTTTAGCGTATAACATTGGAATGGACTGCCTGATTTGTGATATCTAATCGAAGACATTTGAATTCTAACGCAAGCATTTCAAAGACTCAATCAAACTTACTCGCGAATGAGATGTACTCAAAGTTCTAACAAACAACGGATGGATTTCAAGGGCTATCTAAAAATAAATAAATATTCGATGAAACCGTTTCAAGGAAATGTTATAGCGGTTGTCACGGAAATCCTGTGAACCTACGATATCATGTGAAGGTTGTTTCGTAATTATTATTGTTATTTTTATTTTGGGGGAGGAATTTAGTTTTGCTAGAGGAATCGTATAAATTTTATACTACTATTTCAAAATGAGGAAATAATTTATTTCCAAATATCTTAATTCTGACTTCGAAATCAACCAATGAAAATTGCAGATATTTTTTCACAAAAGCAGAGTTATGACCTCTTCATTGTTCATGTGCACCTGGTGGGTGATTGATTTTGCGCATCATCATCTAGTCAAGAGGCTCCTGTTTTGATTCCTGGTGAGAGCCAGGGCCGATTTTACGCGTCTAGGCGCCCTAAGCCTATGAGTTGTAGCGCCTCTCCCTCCTTTCTTTTCCGTTCCCCTTATCCCTCCCGTCCTTTTCTTCTTCTCACCTTCAAATTATGACAAATTTACTCTCCTCTTTCCTCTCTTCACTTAATAATGATAATATAGTGATAATAATTATTTAACTCTGCTAATGTGGTTATTTACAAAACACGGTCAATAATATTAATAATAATAAATAATGACATTAAATACATAGCCCTAGAATGAACAATTTTAATTAAATTACTGTAGGCTACTTTTGGAAGATGTATTAATTACACTGAACAAGAAGGTAATACGAACTATTTTTATTCACACGAAAACACTTCAAAGCAAATTAAACAAAAATATTATTAATGATACATAAATACAGTTAGTAATTACTGTCCATAAAAATATTTTAAAGATAATTTTAAAGCGTTTTCCTCCTTGATTTCCATTGTGCTAAGTGTTTACTATGTCATCGTACCGAACGTCATGGGCCAGCTTTCCCTCAACACTCAGCAGCTAAAGTGGCCAGATTTGAAGTTAAATAATTCTCTTCTACCCGCCAATACGTCGCTTCATAAATCTAGCAACTTGGAAAATTACAAAATCTCCCGGAATGGACAAAAGCCACACCACAAACTCTTTGAATCTTAAACATCATCCCCGGAAATATTTTATTTACCTCCAAAAAATATAAAGTCAATATAGAGAGGAAAATAAGACTTCTTTCTACTGTCATAAAAGATAGCTTAGGATAATTTTCAAATTTTAAAGGTCTTTAGCCAGCTTAGGATCAGATCGCTATAGGGTATGAGAGTGTAGCGACCGGTAATTTAGTTAAGGTACTATACTGACGTTGCAATGGTGAAAGTAAATGAAATTCTGAAAAACGTAAGTCAAGACAGTCGCCACCAGGATTCGAAGGCACGGTACCTGCTACACATTGCTGTAACGAAAAGACAGAAAATGACACTTTAGTTTCCCTCATCAAAAAACGTAGTCTAAATTACACCTACATCAATTTAGATTGCTTTAATACATAGCACCTATTGCCTATCGGCAGAGGAAAGTAATGCATTTCGTCCGAAAAAAAGGAAAAAAAAACGAACCAATTTTTACAATAATACTGTAATTCGCCAGACAATATTAGGGTGGCTTTTGATCCGGGCGAATGCTGCGTGCGTCACATGCGTCAACCAATTTTCTTACGGTGAGTTATCGTGTCCACGCTCACCGCCTACGTTGCATGAAATGTTTCTGAAATTAACATTTTTACCTTAAATTATAGTAATAATTATGATTTATACAGTGGCCGGCGATAATAAAATAATCAATTTTCAATATGGTACCAATTTTTTTTCCATACTGTGTATATTTTATGTAATGTTCAATATGATACCAAATTCTTGTCCATACAGTGTAAATTTTAGCAATGACTAAAGATAATCAATCATATTTAAGACAACCGATGTTCAAAATGGTACCAACTTTTAGGTCATACAGTGTATATTCTAGCTGATAAAAGCTTGTATGTTAATTGTTCCTTCCCCCTTTTGTTGAGGATTGAATTAAATAATTACCTCTGTGATTAATATAAAATCATTCTTCAGTATGAATATTCTATACTTGATAATTCAATGAATTTAAATTGATTCGATAAGGCCTTAGACAAGGATAAATTCGTTAAGAAATGGAGAAAGTTATCGATCATGTTACTAGAAACCTCAATCAAGATGCTCCGCTGTGAGACTCAAACCTACGTGGCTCCTCAAGTATTATTCCGAAGTTCGAGATGTAACCACTGGAGCAAGAGGGATCGCTATAAGCTGCTGAAGACAAGATAAATCGTCAAACCATGGTAACATATATAGTCTTACGGCTCCACTGCTTTTCTTTCCCAAATTTAAAGAGAAAAATGTTAACAGGGAAGAAAAAAGAGTAATTAAAGAAAATAGTAGAGAGTTAGTTCTTAACAAATCGCAATTAATAAACAAAGCAGGCTATAAAATTTGATATTGTTTACAATTGTATAAACAACGGAAGGTGTTTGTTGTCTTCCTGGACCTCCCACAATTCGTACCCCTGCCTTTGAAGAAGTCGTAAACTGTTTATCATCTTTTCCGCCTGTGAACTGCGCCATGTGTGAAAAAATGTTTATTTCGACTTGCTCTGTCATATGGAAAGGGAGACAGCGAACTAAACATAAGCTGTAAAAGACGACAGACAGTGATTAAAGTTTTTGGAACTACGACGTTGTATGACAATACTTTTGGAACTAAGAACCCTGTAATATACATTTTATTGAGAGTATGTAAGAAAGACAATAATTACATTTTTGATTTGAGAAGAAGATAGAGGTGAGAAGAAACTGCATATTGTAATATTTTATATATTGTTATATATAAGAACAGATGTACGCATATTAAAAAATATAACAACAGTTTATATCTAACTATATTTTATGATATCTATGATATATAGAAATAAATAATAAATAATAGAGATGTATGGGTACATAAGGATACGTTTCACGTAATTGAACTGCATTTAGTGCTTCAAAACAGTAAAAGATGTGTACAAGAAATGTTCTTGCATCTCTTTAGAGTCCTTTTTATGTAGGAAATATTTGTTTTGTTGATTTATAATGTGTCAGATATTTGTATCAAGTGTACCGCCTATGTTTAACCAACATTTTAAAGCCAAAAGAGTCGAAATTGTTTATTTTAGAACCGTTTGAGTAGATGAACTAGGACTTTAACTAATGAGATAGCAAAATATGTGTAGTTTCGTGCCCGAAATACATAAATGATCTACAGAAGTAGTGTCGGTCATGCATTTAGATGCGTTTTGATATCATTTGTATTGACGAACGAGATTTTAACCTCGTGAGGTAGCAAAATATATAGTATTTTTGTTATTTTATAACGCAGTCGATGTGTATCTAATATGAGCAAAAGGTGTTTTGCATATTTGATCTTTTATTTTTATAGATAAAATTGTTAATATTCGTATTTACAGCATACTTTACTGTCTTCAGATGTATATTTCGAGTACTCTGTATGTTTGAACTTGCATTATTCATCCGAAAATATTATTTAAAAAATAGTTAATGCAAAAAAGAAGTACATGGACATGAAAATTGCAACAACAAGGGACTGATTGTTTAGATTTTAATACAAGGGTGCAAAAGAATTGCTTGCTCACAATGGAATTTATTGAATATATTAGGAGCGTTTTGAACTTGTACAGACGCATATGAAGTACTTTTAATGGGAAATGAGACGCGAAAGCAAGGATTTTTGGCCTTATAGTTACACACCGAAGGGAACAATTTCTTATATGAAGCAAGGAGGAGGCTGCTTGTAATGGAATTTATTCAGTACATCCAATTTAAATACATAATGAATGTATCTTGAACAAGGATTTTAAGCAAAAAACTATTATATTTTTGTACACTTAACACTTAAAGGATCAAATTGAGCTAACAAGGGCTTGAATTCCTTGTTTTACCACGAAATGGACCCGTTTGAATCATATGAGGAGAATATATTTAGGATGTAACGTGGCAAATGGATATGAATTTTAAGCAGAAAACGATTTATGAATGCTATTATCATGGATATGTACCTAAAAAAGGACAGGTTTACATTAAAGTATCAGTAGAAAGTGGTTAGTTACTTGTTTCTTTTTTCTGAAAGAGACCCCATTGAAGATAATATATAGGCTGAAAGGGTGTATCTTGAATGCTTAAGTACTGTGAAAGATGCATTTTTCCAGTAACGTTTTATTACTAAGATATCTTGCTTAAATTTTAGAAGAGGAAGACTGCTAAGAATCAGTTTTATACAATATATTCGAAAAATGGATTGATTGTTGCCATGTTTCAATTACAATTCAAATGTTTTGCACCTGTAATTGTACTGTAGATTCCGTCTATACGGTATGGAAGGACAAATTAGGATTGCTTTTTTACCTTACCCGGTGACTGGCTGCCATTGCTAAAATGTTTATATGTTTCAGTGTGTATTGGAAACAGATTAATTTTAGCTACAGCCTGATCTCATAGTATTTGTACACTATTTGCACTCGCCAAAAAGAAGACACCTAGAGTTGATACCGACTTATTTTGCTGTTTTCAGGGAGCTACAGGTTAATAATTATGTACTTACCTGACTTGAATATTAGGATCCTCATATCTTGTCAGCGGCATTGGTCGAATTAACCTTGACGAAGACCGGATGTGATGTTCGCCGCATGTCGGATGTCAAAGGAGACCATTGAGATAAATTTACTCATACAACACAGATTACACTGCGCTCTGTCACTAAGGAAACTCTCCGCCTCGCCACCATTTGTTTGTTTGTATTTGTTGAAACAGGCAGATAGGCAGAGGAGAAGAACTGGACAGGGGGAAGGAGAGAGAGAGAGAGTCAGTTTAAAATGATTCACAGCCCCCGACGAACCGAAGTTCTCTCCCTTTACAATTTACATTGCAAGACATCCGTGATTGCCAACTTACATTGCTAGGCATCCATGGTCGCCCACTTATTACTGGAAGTGTTTCCAGCTCTAAATTAATTTAATAAATAGGTTATTCATCAAACTTTTGTTATTCACATATAGGAACGTGTAGTAACTCAGTAGTGACAAGTAATGACAACAAGTATTCCCATCTATTGGAGTCAATTAATTTAATAAACCATGCGATTCATCTTTTGTAGTATTTGAGTCACTAACACCTAATTTAACGTTTCTTGTCTGATTTTACCAGATATGCTGATATATATATATACACGTTTTAGAAACATTGAATATATCGTATCCAGAGCCGAATTTGGTCCTGGTCCTGGTAGAATACATATCATATTGCTTTAAAAAGTGTTGAACTATATCTAACGTATCTACAGCAAAACTTGGTCGCTGGTAATGCTAGTATGTGTACTGCGCGTGATAGCATTGGTTGAAAGAGTATTGGATTCAAAGTTTTACAAGAAGTGACCACCCTTACCTCATATACCAACTATAATACACTAGTGTGATTTTGGGTTGCATAATAATTAGACTGGATGACTAGTATTTAATGCCCCCCTCAAAGGTTGCCTCCATTGTATCCACACACCCTAGAGTAGGTAATGCCATCATTCGAACTAATTAACGGAGTAAGGTGATTGGTTAACGAATCCCATAAATTACAGACAGGATTGAATTTTGACTTAATCCACTTCATGTAAATCAGGAACAAGAGAGAATGAATGGCTACTTGTGACTGCACTTTTGCAGGCGTGTCCCCCTAGTGTGTCTTGGCAAGTACTGAGGAATGGTCACACTGTCTCAGTATAATTTGTGACCAGTGCTTTCATGATATTCCTTTTGACTCTGACCATAAGTGTGTGGACTTATCCAAGGAAACGATTTTACTTCGTATGGTGGATGTACTGACAACACCCTGTGTGTGTGAAGGATATATCGAACATTTACGGTAACCCAGACGGATTGCATCCATTGCTGCATAATTTTCTCAGTACTTATAAGAAGCTGGTGACAGATGATGAATCTAAAGAAGAATACGCTTAATCTTATGGGTGAAAGATATATTACATCCGTTGACATGTAATAATATAGATTGTCACTTGCTTTAACTTTTAATATATACTAGAATAAAACAATCCATATTATAGTAACAAGGAACATTTATTGTGCATACGTAAAATATATGCAGACCCGAAAATTTCCAAGTGATATAAAATAGTGTGATTAAAGAGAAAGGTCATCCTCTTTTAAAACGTTTTCCAGACAAGTGATACAAACAATGTTTTAATAATAGTCAAGTGTTAAAAAATATTATGATTGGAGACAATATAATAGCATTACTGAAAAAGATCGTCCTAAAACTATTATGATTTACATATTTTTCTGATACAATGTAAATTTTGTTACAATAAAAAGTCAAGCCATACAAAGTATTTTGACTTTGAGTTTCTTCCCGATAATATGAAAGAGTGTTGTTCAAAATCTTATATTCTATCTTACATAGTTCAAGTAATTGTATTTTTGTAGGCAAGAATAACTTCTTGCTTGAAACTTTGCAGCTATTAAAAATTCATGAAATTGTTAAAAATAAATTTCTTTTCGTTTCACAAGAAAAAATTTCAATTTTTATTTTTTAGTTTCAAAAAATTTAGCTTACATAAAATGTTTCACAAAAATATCAAAGTTTTTTAATTTAAAAAAAGTTTTCATTTTTGTTTCATGTTTCACAGCAAAAAGTTTTTAATTATTTATTTTTTCGTTTTACAAAATGTTTCAAAGCATAAAGTTGTCAAAAAGTTTTCAACTTTTGTTTTCAGTTTCACAGCTACTAATTTTTATTTTTTGTTTTACAAAGACTTTTCAGATCAATTCTTGTTTACAAAAAGGTTTTCAGTTTTCTGTTTTACAAAAAATGGTGTTGCTTCATGTCTCTTTAAAAAATCCTTAAAGTTTTCAGATTTCGTTTACTAAAGGTTTTGTAAAACGGTTTTCGTTTTAGAAAAAAAAATTGTTTTACAAAAAGTTTACATTTTCACAACAAGAGTGTTTCATACTTTATTAAAAAATGTTTGTTTCACAACCTTGGAAATTGTAACCTACAAAAAGTAATTTGTTATTACACAAACATTATTCACTACAATATCCATACGGAATAGTACAATAATCTTCTTCGTTTTAGAGATTAAGCTTTTGCCGCTTATTATTAACCACACGATGAGTTTTACACTTACTTCTGGAAACGATTTTGTAGCCTGATTTGCGCAAGCTATTTATGGACTAAAGATTTGACAACTATGATACTCTTCACTTAATAGCATTGATTAAGATTAATATACGGTTTCTCCCGATAATTCAAAGTTTTGCCACGAACTTTATAAACATATTTCACTTCACCTGTAACTAGATTATTTATAGCATAACTGTAGTTTTATGCAACCGCACTAATAGAGCTTTGCATTTTCTATCCTTCTATTTCATTGGTTAATTGTGCAAGGTAATTTCCAGTACGTAAAAACAATGGTTTATTTCGTTTCTGTACATATAACTGACTCTGTGACACAATATGAGGCTTTCCATACCAACAGTGTCCAACAATTCGTATAAACGAAACCTGGCCTATGAGGATATGAATGCATCTACTCCTACATTAGTAAAGGCATGAGGTGAATTTTCATTTTCAAAGCCCTGATACATTACTAGTAATTTATTTTCTGTTATAGGAGTCATGTTGAACTTCCAAGTGATATGACTTTAGAAGTTCGAGGAAGATTTTTCGGTCAGTGACAACTCGAGTTTGTGGGAGATCACACCTTTTGCCAAATAAGAAATTCAAAAATATTTTAGAAATATATCTCAATCCTCCATTATATTGGATCTTCTCATATTTCATAATCATGAATGTATGCCTGCTTTCGTGGTGCGATTAGAAAAACCCACTTGCTTCTTGTTTCATTTTGAGAAAACTATCGACATATGGTTTGAACAGTCCCTCAGTCATTTCCATTTCCCTGAATTTGTATGTTTTAAGAATGACGTATCCTTTTATCAATGCCATATGAAGTTAAGGAGTGAAAACAAAATACTTCGTTAATTTCACGTTCTTCTTCATTATGTGTACATTTATTGTTATTCAATTTCTACATACAAGATCGACATAAACCAAAGAAAATTCATTTATTGGCATTATGTGTTAATATGGGTATAGCAAAATCTTTAGGTGGAAGTACTTTCTAGTGAGCTAATCCATTAACAGTAACTGGATGAGGCATGTTTTTCCTCTATGAAATATAATTTTGCCTGTTGGCATAGGTATCTTGGACATTACCCAGGGATATAGAGAGGTTACGACGAGGTATGCTAAATAGTCGTCCTGACCACATTCATATAGCGCTCGAAAGCATTCGGTACGTCCTCCTTTTAATGCGTCTTTAGGACGTAAGGGATCTTCCATTTCATAACATTCATATGAAACTGAATTTCAGGATATGATTCAGCCACGTTATTGCACTCACATTCCGATGAGGATAAACTTTAATTTCACAACTGGATTCAAGAAATTCCTGTCTGGCTAATGTTGCTTTGTACCGATCCTGCAAGGTCTGTCCCTCATCATCAATAGGAAAATGGCGAAGTTGAGTAATGCATTCATACCAGTAACAACCATGAAATTCGTAAACAGTACCTTTTTGTCATATCCATCCAGTTTAAAATGCTTCATTGAACTTCATTTACATTTTCTGCAGTTCGCAATGTAACGTTATTTTTATATTTCATATATTTTAACCATTGTTTTTCCGTCTTGCTTTATTGGTCACGATGCTGGAAACCTAAAAGCGGGATGATTAGAATGGTATTTTCTTTTTTACAGCCTGAACAAAAGCACTCCATTGCACACGAGGCTATTGTGCTTGTTTGTAGGAAGCACTGTATACTACCAGCTTGTCCTTCAATAAGGTTCGAAAATCGAATCAAAACTAATGTGAAAATTAAAGCGCCTTTCAGGGATTTCTTTCTGGAAATCAAAAGTCTATTTCTGAGAAACACATTCCTTGTGACAGGCAACAACTGCATCCCGCTCGCCCTCAAATGTGGAGTCAATATCAAAATATTGAATGTCTGGCCAAAGCCTAACATAATTCTGATTTTTAGGAGTGTTAAATGGGTATGGGAAGTCTCCTTTCTGAAGGCTTTCTTGCAGCCCCATCACTGATAGTAACAGATAATTTAATTCCGTGAGCAAGTATGTATCACTCAAAATGGTATTGTAGCATTTAACTGAACAATTTTTTGTCCTTGTCCAATAAAGCTAGGTGACAAATTTTGTTTTTCCATGAGACATCCCACTATTAGTAATGTATCATAACGAGACCTGTTATATGAAAGTCCTTCCAATTTCTGAAACGTAGGGCCCTGTTCTAGGGCATGAATAACAAATATTTACATATTATAAAATACAACCCCCTCTGACATTCTTCATTCCCACAAACACTACAGGTATAATTGTTCCATATCCTTACAATGATGACACCGTTGAGATGCATAAATTAAATTTGCCACGTGTTCCCATTCCCATCTTCATCAGCATCTAGTTGCATTATCTCTACATCAAAAATAATATACAAAAAATCCTCAGTTCGTTTCTATTTTGGTTTAATAAAACAGCAATACGTTTCATCAACGTGGATGTTACAGTTTTCAATAATGTTCACCATATACATGTTTTGTGTTCCTACTACATCTATCGTTTTTTACACCACACTGAGGACAAAGTTGCACATAATAACATAGAGGTTTCACATTGGCTTTGGATTTGGGTTGATCATAACAGGTCTGATTGGGAAACGTACTATGACAATACCGACATTTCATACCCTTGTCATTACTATCAATGTCGTCATGATACTCTTCACAATGACTGCATAAATATTTACATTTATGGAACCGGCATTTCTCATAAGGTGTAAGGCAATGATAACAATATCCGTCACTTCCTATAAATGCAGTGATGATTTCAATGACATCATAATGATTGTCTTCATATCTTAGTGACAATTTCTTGTCCGCCGCTGGTACCGAATACAGTATTGTATACTCCCGACTCTCACGATCACAAACATAAACAATAATCTGATACTCGTCACCATAATATTTCCTAAACCGGTCTACATTTTCAATACTCCCGCCACTTTTACTCATTAAATCTACTTACGAAAATAACACAACTCTGCAGCTGCACTTCTTTGGATGTGGTTTCATATAACATGCATTTTTAAATGCTTATCAGCTCATAGTTTTGCCAATAACAAAGCCCTAGCAAGATAACATCGAACGTATTCTACTAGAACGATGTGCCTTTGAAGATATTTTTCCAGAGGCAAATATTTATCATTACCATATCGCCCCTGGCCACCAATAGGATCGGAAATGTCAAATTTCATTGTAATCTTTTCAGCTAACAAAAAGGTGTCATTGGAATTGTGAACATTTTCAATATTACGCAGAATATGTTCTACATTAAGATGTGCACGGAATCGTAATGGTATGTAATTTGGCTTGCATTCTTTACAATTACTACTTTAAATTGTGAAAGCTAGTTTGGAATGAGGCTCAACAACTCTAAGTAAATGTACCATAGCAAAATTCAATAAACTCTTTACATATTCCTCTGGGTTGGGATTTGACTTTGTTAGAGAATTAATGGTAATTGACGCCGCTTGATGATCAGTCATCCACTGTTGAACACGAATATTAAGTATCTCACCTTCAGTAAAACCCTCTTCTGTGTCAACTTTATTGTCGACATCCTTATTGGTATCATCACAGTCCGTTATGTTAATGTCACCACTGGACGCCTCCATACTAGGATCATCACTATTCACTTCCGTAGTAGCATCGTAACTGGAACAACTATTCAAGCCATAAAATTTAGCTGCGTTTGTGGAAATCACTTCATCAGGTTCGGTGAATAATTCATCATAATAACTCCATGCCAGTTCAGTTTCCACACTTCCAAAAAATTCATAATGGCCAAAATAAATAGTATTTTGTGTAGATGCACATGCCTATAACACGGTTTCATCATCGTTCCAATATTAATGTAGGAGGTGATGGAGCAACATGCTGGAATCATGTTTTGCTGGATGAAACCCTAACATTTTGTAATAATACAAATGGGTCCAAGATTCAAGTAGACGAACTGGTTCGTCATAGCCTTCAATCCCCTGGGCAACAAGTAAAGCATTAATCGGATTTTCCATTTCTTATAATCAGATGATCTCCAACAGAGACACTAGACACACGGAAAATCTGTGCTGTTTATACACAGGACTTATTTCACACGAAGTTGGAATATCCAAAGTCTGATCCAACAGGAAGGAAAACCAATAGGTTCAAACACAATACGAAGCAGCAGCAACAACACTGAAATTTCTTACAAACGTGAAAGCAGATCTTTCCACTTCAAGATTCAAGTACAAACAGAAGTATTAAAGAAACGATAGCTAGATATATTATAGGAGCGCGGACGCGGACGCGAATGAAAACTATAATTACTACTGTTCGTACTTGAGGCAATCATGAGGGAGGTAAACTGCGCAGAAAAAAATTGGATTATTATTGTAGGTAGAACAATTGGTACACGGAATTGTGTTTTCACCCAGAACCAATTTACTATACAAATTATATACAAATGCTGTACAATTTTATAGCATATATGTAGCGAACCTGGGACTATAGTAAAATTATAGAAACTTCGGGTCTCCTTCTTCTTTGATAATCAAAACCTCAGGGAAGTAGGTTGAGTCCTGCACCAGTTTCGTTTCGATCTGAGTGCAGAAAGGAAGAACAAAAGTTAAGTTGCGATCAGAGTACCAAGAAAGTGTTCCGTCTCCGTTCCGAGTCGAGAACAGATTTATGTTTATGGGGACACACCAGTTCCGTTGCGATCTGAGTTTGTCAGGGAAGAAGGGATCATACCAGTTCCGTTGCGATATGAGTATGAAGGATTGCTCCGTCTCTGTTGCGAGTCGAGAGCAGGCAGGTAAGAGAGAGATGACCACCCGGACGAGGAGTGCTACTGGTACCCTCGCTGTTCCGATATATATAGGTCTTCTTGGGAATGGTCCTTCAAGTCCCTCCTTCGGCTGTGTTGTCTCCATCTGGCAGCGACACCTACTTCATCTATAGTTGATCCTTGAACTGTTGTTATCTTCTGTTTCTACGATGACTTGTGTCACTTTTACTGTCTGCTTAGGTTGCTTGTAGTACACACATTTATTTACATAACACAGTACACACATTTGTTGATTGTTTACATCTTGAGTGGATGGCATGTGTTCGCTGGCACACGGACGATTACATGCTCCCTCCCTGTTTCAAAAATAGAAAGGCAAATTTATAATTTTGTGAGTTATTTTCTTCATTCCATTCACTTATTCAAGATTGTAACAATACGCTCTGTGACTTCCACTTGTGGAAAAAAATTAAAAACCCTATAAACACTGGTACTGGAGGTATAATCACTACATTTCTTTTGGGCATATAAAGCACTGTTAAGCTACTGTCATTTCTTTTGAATGGGTTGCAGATAGCGCAGTATTCCACTGGAGCAAGTAGAATCAGTCATACTGACATAATTTACTTCCGGTCATTGGGCGAATCCATGTATTTCGATTTGCTGGTACTTCTATACTAGGTCGCTAATAGTTTGTGGTAGTAGGGCGCAGTTTGTTTTTGTAACGATTTGTATTTTTGTAGATAACAAATTTTCAATGTGCGATGCGTCCTCCCCGGTTTCACTATTAGTGCATGTGATCCGATAAAGTTGGAATTCATTTTGCGTTATATTTTCGCAGTTCGACTTAGGGGATTTAATGACGCGATATACTATACATATAAAAATTGTTAAGAGAATTGCTGACCCTGCAAACACTATTACGGTATGTAATACAACCTTTTCTGAAAAAATATAGAGTTCGTTGTTAACCTTCGGCTTCTTTATACGTCGATATAAAAACACTTCACAGATAGGATCAATATTAGAATAACTAAGGCTATGGTTGACGAAGTTACGATTACATGAAAGTGCAAATCAGAGAATTTTCTAGTTAATTCATTTTTTCGTGGAGTTTGTAAGGAGGTTACCGATTGTTGAATAGTTTGTACGGTGAGTGTAAAATTTAAAGATAATTTTTCCAATAAAGTATTCAATTTCCAATTCAGTAGTTTGCCTAGTCGGTAAGTTTACATTTTTGGTAATAATTTTTCAATGTCCTGGAATTTGAAGACATACGTATTTAAAGAATTTGGATCTTTTTTGATTGGTAGTTTGTTATTCATGCGTAGAATTTTTACTTCCTCCCTGTTGTTAGATGAACGCCGGTGGTCTTATACAAGTAAAATTCTTGCCTTGAGGACAACCGTGGTTTAATCTGACAGTTGTTGGTAGAATTTCGGAAAATTAGATCATATAGACAATCCGTTTTCTGTATTTTAGCCTGGTCTTGTATTTTACAGAGCAATAACATTTGCTGGCGTTGACATCAAGAGAGGTCGACTTCAAAGACGGCTGTGTCTGTTTTATAGCGTATACTGGTACAACTACTTTCAAATGGGTTGTTTTTTTTTATAAAAAAAAGCCATTATTAAATATTTTATGTAACATATAATAGTTCGTACGTTTAATTACCGGTGTTTGAATAACAATATCCAGTTTAGCTAAAACTGGGACAAATGCTAGTAGAAAGCTTTTATAGCTTTGATAAAAATACCTATATCTTCATAGATTAGCGAGTCTCTAATTCGGATTGTTAGCAATGATTTCCTTTGCCAAGGTTGGCTTAATTAAAACATTGTTGACGGTGTTTGTAGGAGACTCTCAATTACATTATCAAAGTGCTGCTATATTTATTGAAAATTAAGCAAAGTAATGAGAAATCACTCATTGGTAGCCGCATTACATATAAACTGTAAGATCTCTGTATGAACTTGAGAAATAACGTTTTCGACAGCGATTGCAATATTTTCTAAAAAATGGGTCAGTTTGTTGTTGCTTTGTTCTATATTTTGAATTTGAGTATTGAGACATTCATTTTGGTGTTGCAGCTGGGTCATCGCTCGTTTTAACTTATGAGTTTCATAGAGGGGAACCTAGTCATACCTTTACCTGCTAAGATTGAAAAAATCATTCATTTTTTTCGTTTGACACAACCTGTTCTGAAATCACATGGTATAATCTGAGACAGTTTATTGACAAATTGTCGTTCTCGTTCGTGAAAAATTTATATTAATTTTTCATAGCAGCTGCCAGAACTATTTTCCAGATATGCTGATGAAAAGTCGACATGGAATCGATACGGAAAAAATTCGGTGTCATCATATGGGATTTAAGTATTGACTTTTCTTCCTTCCTAAACTGGCAACACTGAATCCAATTTCACTTGACTTATCGCCTTGTACGGTGGTGATGCAGAGTTAACGATGCTGAAATGGAAGCTGATTTGTAAGTATTCAGCCGTCTTCATTCCGTTTTTTACCTTTTACTCACGCCAAAACCTTCTTCTTTGAAAAAGAACGAGAAGTCGGCTCGGAAGCTTGTAGTCAATTTTAACGAGATCATTAAGGAACTAGCAGCTAAGTGTTATCTCAAATTGTTAGTTGACAATAAAAGCACAAAACTTCAAAAATAGCATATGCAGTGAATTAGGCGAACATTTTAAAAACATATAACTACACAAGTTATAAACAATGCAATTCAACATTTTAAACCGACTTCTAGTTCTAATAGCACTACCACATGGGAACTTTTACATAGAAACTTCGCTACTTTATCATACCATAAAACGATAACTAACTAAAACTGCGTGAAAGAAAAAAAAATACTTTCAAGATAAATGTATTATCTTCGAAATTTTCCTTTACTTAAATCTCTGTTACATTAATTAACTGCTACCACGTTCATCCAACGGATTCTTCATTTTAAGAGATAAAAGTTCTTTTATACAATTTACTGCTTCTTTCTTGCCACCATCTCATTCAAGCGTAATGCAATATTTCAACTTTAGGCAATCCTACATTTCTTCAGTGACACATGCTGGTATATGTATTCTCCAGCTCCACTTTTGTCCGTAAAATGATTTCTGTTACTTCCTAGGTTTGTGTACGTGTAGTACTATCTTTCAAGAGAAGCTACGAAATTTTGGTACCCGATCTGAGTGTTCAGCACCACACAAGCATCTGAATTTAGTCTACGTTCGTGAGATATATAACATCTGAGAAAATTGTTATGAATCAGAGCTGTCACGCGATTATTATGAGCAGCTGCTATATTCTTACTTTCAGTCGCATAGATAACCGTAGTAGATACAATAACATATGTATTTTTTGTCTTTCTTACATACTCTCAACAAAATGCCCATTACAGGGTTCATCATAGAACGTCTTACTTCCAAAAGCTTCAATCACAGTCTGTCGTCTTTTACAGCTTATGTTTAGTTCGCTGTCTCCCCTTCCATATGACAGAGTAAGTCGAAATAAACATTTTTTCACACATGGCGCAGTTCATAGGCGGAAAAGGTGATAAACAGTTTACGACTTCTTCAAAGGCAGGGGTACGAATTGTGGGAGGTCCAGGAAGACAACAAACACCTTCCGTTGTTTATACAATTGTAAACAATATCAAATTTTATGGCCTGCTTTGTTTATTAATTTCGATTTGTTAAGAACTAACTCTCTACTATTTTGTTTAATTACTCTTTTTTCTTTTCTTTTTTCTTCCTTTTTAACATTTGTATCTTTAAATTTGGAAAGGAAAACCAGTGGAGCCGTAAAACTATATATGTTACCATGTTTTGACGATTTATCTTGCCTTCAGCAGCTTATAGCGATCCCTCTTGCTCCAGTGGTTACATCTCGAACTTCGGAATAATACTTGAGGAGCCACGTAGGTGATAATACTTGAGTCTCACTGCGGAGCATCTTGATTGAGGTTTCTAGTACCACGATCTATAACTTCCTCCATTTCGTAACGGATTTATCCTTGTCTAATTATCAAGTATAATTGAATTATCAAGTATAGAATATTCATACTAAAGAATGATTTTATATTAATCACAGAGGTAATAATTTAATTCAATCCTCAACAAAGGGGGAAGGAACAATGAACATACAAGCTTTTATCAGCTAGAATATACACTGTATGACCTAAAAGTTGGTACCGTTTTGAACATCGGTTGTATTAAATATGATTGATTATCTTTAGTCATTGTAAAAGTATACACTGTATGGACAAAAATTTGGTATCATGTTGAACATTATATTAAAGATACACAGTATGGACAAAAAAGTTGGTACTATATTGATCGCTGATTATTTATATTATTATCGCCGGCCACTGTATAAATCATAATTATTACTATAATTTAAGGTAAAAATGTTAATTTCAGAAACATTTCATGCAACGTAGGCAGTGAGCGTGGACACGAAAACTCGCCATAAGAAAATTGGTTGACGCGTGTAACGCACGCAGCAATCGCACGGGTTCAAGCCGCCCTAATATTTTCGGGTGAAATGCAGTATTATTTTAAAAATTGGTTCGTTATTTTGGGGTTTTACTGTATTTTTTCGGGCGAATTGCTGTATTTTCCTACTCTGTCACGCTCTACGAACTAAATTTCGAAAAGTGAATGTTTATCTTATTAGAGCGAAAAGAAGGACCAACCTTTTAGAGTGAATTTTGCAATCGAAAATAGTCGTTTTCAACGAGACACTTTTTAAAGTGGTGCGCAACGTATCATTGGTACTAGTCAAGTTTGTTCTCCGCCATTTGTTATCATGAAGGTTATCGAAAGACAAAGTCCTGTGAAGTTAGTCGCGTTTAGTTAAAAATGTGAAGGGAAGACCTGATAACTTTTCTCAATAACAAAAACATAGATGTCAGGAATAATATATATATATATATATATATATATATATATATATATATATATATGGGCAACGCCCTAACCGAGCTGGTCTACCGGTTCCCGTCAGATCACCGAAACCAAGCAGGTCTGGGTCTGGTCAGTGCTTGGACGGGTGACCGTTGCAGTACTTCAGATGGTGTTGCCTTTACGGCGTCCACCCAGCGTCGTGAGGCCAATTGGGGAGCTACCTGAATAAAGAGGTAGCGATCACAGTTGAGAGCTTCGGCTCTCCTCTCGCAACCCGTCTGGTCAGCGTGGGAGCAGTAGACCACCTCCTCCCTCCGGGAGA